>VURO01044199.1:0-40729 GCA_015108175.1 Pelvicachromis taeniatus | reverse complement strand
CGGCCATCCGGGAGGAGCTCAGAGTAGAGCCACTGCTCCTCCACATCGAAAGGAGCCAGTTGAGGTGGTTCGGGCATCTGATAAGGATGCCTCCTGGGTGAGGTGTTCTGGGCATGTCCCACCGGGAGGAGGCCCCGGGGCAGACCCAGGACACGCTGGAGAGATTATATCTCTCGACTGGCCTGGGAACACCTTGGTGTTCCCCCGGATGAGCTGGAGGAGGTGGCTGGGGAGAGGGAGGTCTGGGCTTCTCTGCTTGGGCTGCTGCCCCCGCGACCCGGCCCCAGATAAGTGGAAGAAAATGGATGGATAGGTTTGTTTTGCTGGACCCAATGAACCAGGAGGCCAGGCTAAAACCCTCACTGGTATATCTCTAAAGGCTTTAACAAACCTTGAGAATCAGAACCTAAAAAGACATATAAAGTTAGAAAGACAGTCTGACACTAGAAAGAGGCAAAAAAGCCCAAAGGTGCAGGAGAGGCAGGCAAGTAATCGAAAACTAGACCTTTGATTACCAGACTGAGGAAACAGGCTAGTACATGGAGTCTGACAAAACTGGTGAGCTACTGTCTTGAAAGAGAGTACTCATATAGTTGTTATTGTCATTATCATTTAAGTCAAACATCTGCCATTCCACATCCACAGAAAAAAACAATAACAACATAAAATATAGTAAGAGCTGTGGTTCAGTTGACTGCAAAACATATTTAGAAGGAATTCAAGCAAGAATAAAATAATTTACAGATCGCTGAAGGCTGAATAGAACAGACGCAAGCTGGGGCTGTGAAAAATAGTAAAAATAGTACTACATTGTGTTCATTTGGTAAAAGTCTGTGACAGTTTTTCCAACATTTTTGTCTAATATGTGGTTTTTCTTTCTACATCATATATTATATTTGTCATTGTGTCACAAAATATAAAACAGTGCCACAGATTTTACACCTGCTTTTCCAGATGTTGTATTATAGGAGCATTAAGCTCTGCTGCTTTTAGCAAATGATAAATCAGGTTCAGCTCCATTCCACCATTATTTGCCATAAATAGAAATGACCTAAAATGCATTAAACCAAAAACGCATTCTGTTATTGCTTCTTTTCTGTCACTGTCACAGCACAAACAGGTTGTTTGGTTTTCCCAAAGCGTCTTTTTTTCCAAAACACTTTGTCTCTGTGACATTCAAACCCCAAAACATGCCACAAATTGGTCCATCCCGCAGATCGGGTCCCCTGACACAACTGAAACAATATAGTGTACGCAATTTAAGTAACAAGAGGACTGCCATTATATATCAAGGAAGTCACTGGCTAAGCAGATGGCAGAACACAGAAGAGCTTACTCATCAGGCCAGGACTCTGCTGTCCATTTACACCTACAGACTAGTGGCCACTTTTTTAGTTACAAGGACGCATCCTGGACAGGGAGGAACACTGGTTTGAGTGGGGAGTCAAGAAGGGCATTTATGTGAAAACCCAGAGACTACATCTTTCAGTGCTGTGATTGCAACCATTCCCCAACTCTTTGTGTATTCAGTGGTCATGACATTGACAATTATGAAACCAAACTCATGGCTCATTTTAGTTTCAATCATTATACAGCTGTCCTCTTTACAAGGCTGGGAAAGCTACGGTCAGTTGAGATTAAAGAAGCACTTGGATGAAAAAACCTGCGTCCAGATGAACAGAATCAACTTTCAGTATCCCTGAAGTGTTGCACAGCGGCTTATAAAAGGAATATTAGCTTTCTGTCCTTGCCAGTATTTTCCTTATGTGGGTGTCCTCTCAGTGCATTTGTAAAAAAAAAAAAAAAAAGGTGTCAGATTGTTGTGCTAGCAGGCTAAATACCACATTTGAATCACAGAGCACTAAAACAACGGTCTTTCTAATTTAGTCTGGGGAACATCATGTTTGTCCAAATCTGTTTCATGAACCATCACATTTTACTTTCTCTTCCTCCAGACCAAATGTTTTATATGTGGAATAGGAAGTGAATACTTTGATACAGTTCCTCATGGCTTTGAGACTCACACGCTTCAGGAGCACAACCTGGCCAACTATCTGTGAGTTCATTAAAGCGCTGTTTTATGCCTGGGTTTGCTATCATCTTAACTTAATTTTATAAATACTAAAACTAATTTCTTATACATGTTTAAACATGTTTGTCGTGTTTGCATTTGTACGTTTTATGCATGCTTTGTCACCACTAAACCGTTGTAAAATACAAACATTGTAATTCTAATTAACACAGTTTGTTGTCTTCGTAAATCGTTGCTGTAAGTTCATCCCCTTTCACAAGGTTAGCTCTCTGTATAAAACTTTGTGTACCACAGCTTATAATTCAGGTTCAAACCACTGTCTTTAAGTTCTATTTTTCACTTGCACTCAGTGGCCACTTTTTTAGGTATACCTGTTCAACTGCTTGTTAATGCAAATATCTAATAGCCAATCACATGCTAGCAACGCCTACCTGGTATCAATAGATCAGACTGGTGACGGTGGTGTTGTAATGGCATGAGCAATGTTAGGGTTCTGGATCTGGAGATCCTACTAACCAATTAACCTTAGGACTGTATATTTGTGAGTGAATCAAGACACATAAGCGAGCTTTGTTTTAACATGACCACATGGAACCGAAAGGACAGGAGCGAGGAGATCCGAAGGCCTTCACCGCTGACCCTCTCGCTCTCCTCCTTCTTGCCTTCTGCCTGACTCCGTCCCCCATGCAGTCACCTTTTATTGACACACAAGAATTGGCAACACCTACATTGTAAACCACTCCCACATGGTCGTAACCATGGTGTTAACCCCCCTGTGTGTGTGTGTGTGTGTGTGTCTGTGGCGTGCGTGTGTGTGTGTCTGTATGCATATGTGCCTCTGTGTGTGTGGCAAAGGAATCTTTGTTCTTACAGTTAAACTAAGGTCTATACAGTTTCATATATACAGCAACAATCACAATAATGACAACATTCAACCATTTACTCTAACAAGTAATATTATTTTGGCACAATTTTTGTCTCTTGGTATCATCTGAACATAAACATCACAGCCTACCTGAGTGTCGTTGACCACAGCCATCCCTGTAGTGTACATTTTCTGATGGCTGCTTCAGGCAAGTTCATGCACCATAGCTGCGTCCCAAAACCTAGGCTGCATGCTTTGGAGGACCCGGCCTTCGCGATTTACGTGGGCCGGGTCTAGCCTTCAGATTTGCGTCACCACCTGTCTCGGTGGAGTTGAATAAACTCAGCTGTCTGCTCCTTTCTATCTAAAATATAACAGCACACTCGAGTAAATTCGCTGCCATCTTACACTTAATCATTTTTCTATTTGACGTTTATTCACCTATGTGAAAACGTTAATCTCAGCCAAACCGATTTATTCAGGACATCACATATTTACAAAAGTGCGCCGATGTTTTTGGAGACGTGGGTTACCCACTAGTTCGATCGCGGACGGCGGGGGGTTTGAAAACAATGTACCGGGAGTCCGCTGTTTTTGCCGGCCCTAGTGAGCCTTGACGACCCGCTCAGCGATCGAGCTGGTGGGTAACAGACGTCTCCGAAAACGTTGGAGCACTTTTGCAAATATGTGATGTCTTGATAAATGGAGCAGATATTTGAAGTTTACACAGCTACAGTCTCGCCTGAAAATATGTAAAAAATGTATTTTGTAACCCAGAAAGAGTAATAGTAAAACAAAGTAGCTGCCGCCATTGTTGGAAACTGGAATTGGCTGGGCCGCGCTATGAATTCTGGGATATGTTGGCCACGAAGGATACACCAGACCCATCCTTCAAATTCTAATGAAATGGTCTGTGAGTGTCTCTTTTATCACATTGTGATATGTGCAATGACAGTCCAGTAAGAAACAAAGCGCCTAATAACCTAAAGAGACATGCACTTGACCAAACTCTGTATTCACCAAGAACAGAGTTTATCTATATATTATAACAAAACTACTATATAACGCTAATTTTATTACATTGAGAAAGCCATAGTCATTTACATACACAGACTGCTAATTGAAATGCTTCAGAGTACCACAATAAGTACAATAGGATGAAACGCTAATAAAAATAAGAAAATGTGTGTAATAGAAGGTATTAAAGGCAGAAAACAATAACCCCAGTCAAGCTTATTAAGTTATCAAGGTTGGAATGTGATTATCATTTTGTCTTTTTCACTGCTTTTAAGTGTAACACAAGGAACCTTTTCTGCTAGGAGTAAAAATGGTTACTTTGAAGGTGTCACTGCATTGTACATTGTTGCTATGCCAGTAATTGCCTGTGGCAAGTGCTTTTGAGACTGATTAGTATGGATCTAGCAGGATGCGTTTGCGTCCTCTGATTGATGGACTCCTCTTTGCTCATGAATATGTATGTACAGTCGTGCCTCATTTGACATTTTTGGCTCACCTGATAAAGGTCTACAGGCTGTAGCATCATTACTCATAATTTAATAAACCAAAGGATCATTAGATTTCATTACTACTTGCTTGTCAATCATCAAATATTTGCAAGTATTAAAGGTAATTTTTAACCTGATTGTCAGGTTGATATTGCTGGTTGTATTTTATTTTATTTTTTTAACATTTAAATCCAAATTAAATCCATAATCATTATAATCCTACTACTTGACTACCACATGAACAGTTTCCTAATTTTTCACACAACCAAATGAAATCATTGCATAATTCCTCTTTCTGTGTCTTTGCAGATTCTTTCTGATGTACCTTATTAACAAGGATGAAACAGAACACACGGGGCAGGTATAATTGTCTCCTTTTTATAGCTTGATCATACCAAAGAACTAGATGTGTCTTTTAAATTTCCTAAACAATTACACTATTGACAAGATCAAATCCCAAAGTATAGCTTTCCAGAAATACTCCCTCTGTGTCTCAGTGACCTGTTATTTCACACATTTACCATGATAATGACAGAGCTGTGGTGTAACCTTTTCAACTAGGACAGAATATGCATTCACACCATCTCTCAAAAGCCTTATCACTCCTGGCATGCATATTTTATAATAATATACATGCCAGATATTTCCATTATGAATACAACATCTCCACTCAAGCACAAAACATTGTGCTATTAGTGCTGTGCATTTAAAAACATGAATGTTAGATTTCAAGTAGGCAAGTACTTGATTTGTTTTCTTTTTGTTGTAAAATTATGCATTACCTGTTACACAAAGGAGTGGCGGGTTTTAAAAAGGCAAATATTTTCAGTTTCATGGCACAATAGATGCTTTTTCATTTGTAATTGCTCACAGTCAAAGAAGACTACATTGATTTAATTCATCTGAAACATTTTGAACTTGGGGCATTTCAAATCAAATGGGTTCTGGGACTTATTCTTAGATATATTGGGTATACTTTCAGCATATTATTCTTCTCAGATATAGCTCAAAAGGGGAGCTGCTGCTTGGAAAATAATTCTTTCTCGTAGGCTATGTCCTCTAAGAGCTGTCACTATCGATTACAAATCCTGGCACATGCGCAGTCTTTAAGATTTTCCCTTACACCCTTGTTTTCCACACTGACCCCGTTAGCACCATCTCTGCAGTAAATACCATGCACATGACTTTCAGCCTTGCTCTGGTTTTCTTCTTCTACTTGTCTGCTAAAGAAGGTCAGTGGAAACTTCTTGCTCCCAAAGGCCACTGCAGTCACCTAGTCAAAGGTAAAGATTTCTTTCCTGAAATGTGCAATGAGCAATTGTCATCTCCCACCAGCTGGGTGAGTTAGTGGGATCTCGTGTCATAGCTTAACACAGACTAACATGCTTCAGTACAGACATCCAGCTCCACCCTTGATGTATGAGCATGGAGAGCTCCTGGAGAAGCAGGTTGTTTTCTGAATCCTTCAGTGTAAGGAAAACAAGGAGATTCTCTTCTAATATTTTCTAGTACCCAAGAAGATTTTAAAAAAGTGATCAATTTTAGACTTGTCTGTGCACATAACGAAATAACCACTCCAGAATGCAAGTACTCTTGCAAGCTGGAGTTTTGTTCACTTTGACTGACCTTAGAGAAGAAGCGACACTCATGTATGCTGGATTTCACCATAAAAGTGGAACTTTCTTCATGTTACCTATTCAACAATCCTCAACAATTTCCTGAGTGGGCACATGAACTTAGCCACCGTGAAATCAAAGCTTTCCCCAGCCAGGGTGGAAGCACTTGGAGTGGAGAATCTAGTAGTCATAGTGGTGGCCCCAGAATGTGAAAACATGGTTCTTAATCATGATGCAGCTGCTGGTAGAGGAGCTGTGGCAGCTCCTGTGGCATAAAGATGAAGTGTTGCAACTGGACCGTACAATCCTCCATTCCCCAGTGATGACCAAGGGTTATGCATGGCTGTTGAACGGGAATGCCTGGTCCCCCAATCCTCTTGTGGTATGAACTATTTAAGGAGCAGACCCTCCTACTACAGCCTATTGTACAATTGAACGGGCTACTTTTCAGTCCCACACATGGAAAACTCCCTAATAACCGTATCTCATGCCCGCTCTCTCAGCAAATCACAAAGGCTACACAGAGAGGTTTTTTATTTTTTTATTTTTTACATCCTTTGTTTTAAGGGCTTCCAGATATGACTCAGGTGACTCAGACCTGTCGGGTCCTTGTGGGTTACTGACATGCACATGATTGAGGGAGTAAGCTAGGAAATGAATTTTATTTGACAGCAATCTATAGGCTTATCTGATAAATTAATAAAGTGTTTATGCTTTATTTTTTAGTTTAATCAATTCAAATACAGTTTTCTTGATTCCCACCTTGGCTTTAGCTATAGCATGTCTTCAGGCCCATCCAAATCCATCTATTCATTAAAAACCCAGGTGTTAAATGAAGTAGTAAAACTCCCATTGGAGCTGATAGTTGAAATCTCTCTTGTATTGATTTCTGCTAAAAGGGAGTGTGCCTACTTTACATCCAGGGGCACAAAGGCAGAACTAAATGTTGAGGAATTCCCCCCAAGTAAGGCGATAAACCCAACAGTGACAGCTCTTACTGTACATGGCTATGTCTGTACTCATAGATGGAGCGTGTATCTATTTCTCCGGCATGGTACAAGCAAACATAAAAGAAATGGAGCCTGCTAACTTCATTTTATTTATCCAATTAGCTCATTGTCAAAGAATGTGATCCTGATGAAATTAATGACTTTTGGATAAATTGCTACTCTGTTGACCTTGCCAGGAATCTTATGTGTGGAAAATGTACCAGGAGCGTTGCTGGGAATTCTTTCCTGTGGGAGACTGTTTCCGTAAGCAATATGAGGATCAACTGGTATGAAATGATCTGAGAGGTCCAAGCCTTCCCTTGTATCACAAGACAAAATCCGTCTTGATTTATGACTTTGGAGTTGCTAATTTGCCTTCAGTTCTGTGTGTGTTTCTATTGTATCGATATTAGATTGCTATGTTTTTTTCCCCTTAAATACAAGTATTTCTAAATTACTAAATTAATTGGAACCAAAAGAATGAGAACCACTTGTTTATGTTCTAATACAACATTAGTGTGTGATGTATGTATTGGCAGTCCTGTGGGAGGAAGCTATTCATTTGAGTGGTTTGTTAAAAACTGCAGCAGCATCTGTAGTAATGTGGCTTTTTACGGTTTCATAAATCATTATCTGTCACAGTCAAAGCTGGCAATCGAAATTCAGTTTGAGGCATTTTTTTTCTTGCTAGATGTGTGTCATGTTTTCTGAATAAATTGATTTGTCTTTCTAATCAGAGCCTCCCATTCCTTCCTCCTGTGACATCCATATAAACACTCTCCTTCTGGCATTTGCTCTTTTTACTCTCCTCTGTTTCTTGTGGCTGTCTTGTCTGTTGTGCTCATGTCTCCAGGATACTTACCCTCCGGTCTTTGCTGTTCCCCCCCTCCTGTGTTTCTTCTGCTCCCCTGCAATTCCTCATATCGAGCTCTTTCCCACCATCATTGGCAGCTGTGGTATAGCACGCTAGCAGATCTCTCGCCGTTTTGGTCAAAAACAATGTTTTTGACACTCATCTCTGATGGCCAAGAAAGTCCTGAGGGAGTTTGTGGGTATAACTGAATGATGAATAGAGTGTGCTGAGTTTTGTTCAATTGTTAAATCATGCTGAGGTTAACAACGGGATGACAGGAGTTGGGAGTGCCACCTACAGATATTGTCCTCATTATGCAAAGGTCACACTGAGTCGAACAGATGTACCGCTGATATGGAATCAGGTTGTTTTTGAGCCATGACCGTGACACAGTATTGTGAAAAAGGTGGGAAACTTGTGCTATTTGCGTCAAAGAAATATTAGCAAGTACTCAATTTGTAATTTAATTCTTTCATTTTAATATGTTAAAAAAAAAAAAAAACATTTGCAAATGCTTTTCTTTCCTATACACAGACACATTTTTCTGTCCCTAAGCACTTTTAACCTTACATTTACACACTTGGGACCCAATGCATTGAAGGCCCAAGGTTCAGTATCTTGCTCAATGATATTTCAACATGTAACTTGGAAGAGCCAGGGATTAAAGCACAGGGATGAATATAAGAGGACACAGGAAAGTTCAACATGCAGCAACTGTGACAGAATTTCCATGTAACTGTATATAAATGGCTTAAGTGTGGGTTGCAGTCTCGCCATGCAGTGGATGCCGTGTCTGTCTCTCTGTTCACAAATACATCAGTGAGATGTATAGATTATGTCAATAAACAATTAGTATCTCATCAACCAAAAGACCGATGAGCTTATGCCATGGAAGACCGGCGTCCGTCCATCCACGATTCTCAAGAATTGCTACATCAGAATTCTCAATCAAACTTGTTGTAAATCTTCACCTAAAGTGTGCTCAAGGTCAAGATCAATTTTGTAGTTTTATGGGTCCTTTCCACAGCACAGCCTTCATGCACAACATAAAATTCTCAATCCTGGCCAATGCTGTGTCACGCTCTTCAGATATTTTCATACTTTTTTTTTTTTTTATGGCCATCTAGTTATAATATTCCTGAACTGAAACACTTTAATTTTTTGGTAGACAAGATCACTTTGTCCTGGATGGGATTGTTTGACTTCTCAATGAATTTCAAATGTCATTAGTTTGCACAGGGCAGTCAACCAATGGTACCAGAACTTGTCACTTTCTTTCTGTACCTCACACATTACAATAATCTGTGAACTATGATGGATCGTGAGCTGGATGAGCTGCTATGTCTGTTATTGATGTTCTGATGATTACTTCCTAACAGATTCTATGGACCACTACTGAACATCACACCACATAACATTGATGTATTAAACAACACTTACTGTTTACGTCTTGAGTCTGCTCAAACCTGTAATTTGGTGCTTTTCAGTGGCGTGTTGTACTGTTTGACCTATTCAGGCATACATGATAAAAACAGAACATCTGATTCTGAAGAAGAGTGAACTGTACAGGGTAAAAATTCTTATCTTGAATTTATCAAGCAGCTAAAGATGTGGTAGTATTTTAAATATAAAGAAAACGTTGTTCTCAATTGTGCCCTGAAAAAGGAAGCCGTAACACCGACGTCTTAATGTGACATGTTCGTTAGTTTTGTCCTTGCTGTCTGAATCTATATGTTTGATTCAGTCACATGCCATGGTGTAAATGCTTAGGCCATGGCATTGGTTACATTTTGGGGGGTTTTTCCCTCTCAAGATATGTCTTCTAGCAACACACGCTAACACCATATTGACATTTTAACAAGTTGAGGGGGAACTTTGAGATCATGTCACTTCTTCTGCACTACAGGAAGACTGAACTAATCTGTTGCCACATTAGCCAAAGACCAGAGGTCGAGGAATGTGGAAAAAACCTCTAATCAAAAGCTTATTTAATTTGGAAAGATACCCTCTTCTAGTGAGTATAAAAATCAATCATGCCGTCTAAACACCAAACCCACAGACATCCTCCAACTCTTTGCAGCTCTTTCACACCACAGATTTGCAGGAGACATGAGGTCCAATTTCATAAGAAACCTTCCAATAGTTGATTTACTAGTACATGGTGTACTTTAAGTAGGGAGTCTGATTCCAACTAAAAAATGCAGATTAAATATACTGTTTATTTTATAATTGCCACACCTGCCTGATTAAAAGATATTGTGGATAAGATGGATGTTTTTTTGTATCTTTCCATCCTGTGGTTGAGTAATGCCAGCTCTTTCAGGTCTGGGTGCAGTTTAGTTTAGAATTTACATTGAATGAACAGTAATCTACTAGTCCTGTAACATTACATGACAAAACTCAGGTACTTAATTAAGAATGAACTTGAAACTCACTTGATGAACTTGGATTACCCATGCAGATACAAAACTGTATTACCGTTTTTGTATGAAAGTAGTGGTAATAACCAGATGAACACTAGCTGAATGTCATGTCACCTGCTTGGAGAACGCCTTTGACTGCATGTTTTCTGTTCACAGCAAAAACTTCCAAATGCAAGCAACACACCTCAAATCAACTCCAGGCCTTTTATCTGCTTAATTGATAATGACATAACATAACAACTGCCCACACTTGCCCATGAAATAGCCTTTGAGGCAGCCTTTTGGTTCTTTTAAAAAGAAGAAGGCGCATATGTGAGGATCTGAAACTCCTAAACCAGGGCTGTGTCTCAATATGCGTACTTGTGTGTACTTGCGTTCTCGCGGACTCGTTATACGTCATCAGTCGGAGACAAGTACTGTCCCAATTCAAAGTACGCATCAAGCCGAGAACGCGAAAAGTTCCCGTTTTATCGAGCATGCATCGGTGATGACTTGTGTGGACTTGGTGGAGCCAAATAACCCGTCATGCATTTCACAAGACCAGCCCGGTCACGGGCAATTGGAACGCGAGTCCGCAGGTCCGGACTCACGTACTTGCAATTGAGAAACAGCCCAGGACTCCAGTCCTCGAGGTGCGGGTGTCCTGTAACTTTTCCATGGCTGTGTACTTGTGTGTACTTGCGTTCCTGCGGACTTGTGTCGGTGTTCAAATATATATGGACCTAACTGTATGTTTGCACATGTCACTGCACCTATTTCCCATTTTACTATCAAAATATAAAGAAAATGAGGGGTAGCTTGAGACTTCTGCAAAGTATTGAATACCTGACAGTTACACACACTTTTTGAGATTTATGTCATGCACCAGGGAAAGTCATTTCCTTTCCACAATAGTTTTTTTTTCTTTATTTGAAAGTGCAAACTGAAACTTTTTGGTAACTTCATGAATTTCTGTCAGACCAAAATGTGCCAGCAGTAAAAGAGTTGTTACTTTCTTTATTCAGAAGATAACAGAGTTGAAGCAGCCTCTACCTCCAGAGGGGATGCAACTGTTTGACAACATGCTCAGTTAAGCTTTACAGAAGCTTGTAACATTTTACGTATGCTCGAGTATATACAGTAAGCTGAGCCTTAAGTGCATGAATTGTCTGCCTATGTTCAGTCTTCCTTTGTCCGCTTAAAGAACACATCTACATTTTAGCCGCATAATAAAAATTGAAAGCAGCTGTCGCTGGTGTCATACAGCACATAACAAAGCCAATGGGTCTGTCAGTGACATAGAAATAATATTAATATTAATCTGACCTCCTGACATTTTTAGAAAAATTTAGGGCATGAAATCAATGATGTGGATCTATTATGCATAGCCTTCAGGTTTGCATAATTCAAAGACATTCTGGTTCAGTATGTGCAGCCAACAGTAAGGAGTCTCCTGACCAGATGGTTTAAGGTTGGCATGCAACAGAAATGTCTTCATAAAACATTGTAAATTGATATGATATGAATCCAAGGCATGAAGCTGGATTATTCTGAATGTTGCCTCTGATACTGGTTTGGGATGTGGTGCCTCTGCACCCAGATATATCATGGAGATGTAATCTGAGAGTTATAAATCAATAAAAGATGACAAGAGAAAAGAAAGTGGGGAAGAGAGTGGTGCTGTGAATTTACTCATACCTGAGGCCAAGAACCCTGAATTAAATATGAGCTGTGACTCGTGTGTGCGTGTGTGTGTGTTACTGCCTCTGATTTCATTTTCTGAGCCCTTTTCGGCAACTGTTTCACACACACAGCACTGTGTGTTGAAATTCTCCCTCTTTTTTTATCGTAATATATATGTTTATTTAGAGTCCTAGAACTCTACATAAACATTTACATGTTTAAGTAGAGTTCTAGGTCCAAATCTGTTGCATGTGTTTAAATTGCATATTTTTGTGATACAAACAGTCGGTTTCATCCTCTCAAATAAATCTTATGAGACGGCTGTCCGATGTTTATTTGTGAGCTTTTTAGATAAACATAAGCAATTAACTATTTTGTTTTATGCTGACATCACTAGATACTCTTCCATAGTCGCTTTCTTTGTTCAGTCCCTTTTTACTGCTAAGTTGGGAAATCACTTGATGCCTGGCTGCTGCAGTGCTGTGGATGAGGACTTCTTAGGGAGAGGAACAGGTTGAGTTTGGGCCATGCATAGACAAGAAGGGTTTTTTTTTTTTTTTAGGGATAGATACTTTAGATAAGCACAGCTCTTATAGATTAACCCAGTATTATCAGATATTTTCTTCTTTACATTTTTCCCCATGCCAGTGCTGCCACACCAATTTGTACTGTTTTGATGTGTCATTATTACTAATGTCTGCTTTTCACACAATCTTGACTCTAAGAAATAACTTCTCCTTCAGTCAAAAAAATATTTACAGCTATTTGAAGTCATCAAGGCAATCTCTGAACTGAAAAGTGCTGTACCAAAACTCAGCCTAATGGCACATGTTGACTCACTCAGGTTTTTGTCGATTAAACCACCAGCTTGTGTAGCCAAAAACGACCCAATGATATGTTTCAGATAAAGTGGTGTATTTTGAAACAACTTTGTCTTTGTTAAAACACACAGACAGAGATGTTGCATTTGGATAGGTATGCGAACTTGATTGTTATGAGGGAAGACGACAGTGAGGATCTTACAAATTTACAGTTTTGTCATTAGTGGCGTTTTTGACACGTAATTGAATGCAGCCTCATAAATGCCTTAAGTAAAATTACTAGGCTACAGTACCAGTGGCTGCATTCAATTTAATTCTGATGGTGGCAGATTAAGTACCTGCTACAACAATTTTGTGTATCCGGAAAATTATTTTCCCTTCTGGTCATATGCAACTCCATTAGTGCGTTTTCAGGCTTTGGAGCATTATTAAAGTGCCATTTACTCACAGAATTAGTTCTTAAATTGACCAGAAAAATAACCTACAGCAGAATAATACACTACAAAGCATGCTCCTCCTTTTTGGCCCTTTTTTCTTTCTTTCTAGATTTCCATCCGTCAATAAACTTCTTAAAAGGAAAGATTAAAAAATGTAGATCTTGCAATGTTGTGAAACCAGAAGTAATGAAGGAAATGAGATGACTGAAGGTTATGTTCTCACATGTCTGTGCCTTTGACAAATGAAAGGATGACTTGCTGTGCATTTCTTCAACAGAGACATCTGACATAATGTATGCTGGTATATATTTGAGTTGCCCTAATTGGCAGTTTATTAAAATGACTGTAAAGCTACATAAGACGAGGTGTAAATTAAACACTAGGATGGAAATAACAAGATTTGAAGGGAAATCTTTTTGTGTATGCTCGTTTTTTATCCAGCGCATAGATTTATTGCCATGCTTCACTCCATTAGTTTTGATTTAAATTTAAGGGGGACTCATTTTTATCCCAGCATCTGTTTGGAGCAAGGCAGCGAACCGTCTCGGACAGGTTGCATCCATCAGAGCTAATACACAGAGAATGGAAATTTATTCCCCTGAACACTTTGGAGACTTCAATACAACTGCTTTGCACATGTTTGGAGTGTGGAGTAAAACCAAAAGCGCTTAAGGATAATTCAGGTAAACGTGTAGACGGCACTGACTGCACTTCACTGATAAAATGAAAAATGAGTAGATACTTTAATTTAGTTGGGATATCTGTCTTGGATTACAGCTGCTGTGCCTTAGGCTGTGTGTACTTTTTTTTTTTACATGAAGTGCTCCAGACCAGATTGTCAGTTTTGAAATGTATTGTCTCCTGACAGTAAGACCGATCCCTGCCTTCTCATTACAACTCTTAATTTTCGTATTAGCTGTCTTCCAATAAACAAGCATTGCCACTGACAAGAGGCGGGCCTTCCAAATTACCATTTAGATTGGACAACTTCATGCCAAGAGAAAGCCAATTACTGAAAACCGTTTAGTAAGGCAAAGGGGCAGAGAAGGGCTGGAGATGAGTGTATTTCATGGCGCATGAGGTTTGCATCACTCCCCTCTGAATCCTGTATCACACCAACATCTTATTTCATACCAGTGGCATTACTTTACAATCTGCACACAGCGTAGATTTTTTTTGTCTCTGCAGTGCCGTTCGCGCAGTGATCTGAGCCACTGAAATTTGAAAAGAGACAGGTGCTGCCTTTAATAATTGAAACTGGCAAATTGGCTCACTCAAAGGTAAGCTCAGGCAGTTGGGGAAATGACCCATTTTCCAGCCAAGTGGAATTATGTGCATTTTGAAAACTGAACTTTGAGGAGCACTTGTTTATTGGCAGGACTTACAAGGAAATTTGGATCACTTATAAATAGGAAGACTAACCTGACGCCAATTATTAACGAGTCAGTTTCTAAAGACTTTAATGGAGAGTCTCAGGGCTGGTTTGGTTTGAAAGAAATAGTTTATAAAACTGTTTTTGTATTCACAGCTGTCTGGACATCTGCCTGCTCAGCTGTTTTGTTAGCTTATATGCAAGTGTGTAGTGTGGGAGTATGTCTTCCCTAATGAAAACACACTCACGTCTCAATTGTTGCTCAAAAAAAGCATAGGAAGCTGTTAGTTTTAATTAGTTATTGGTAACAACTATAATTGCTCTGATAATATTACAAAGAAGTCTTACGTTTCTCCCATGTATCCACTATGAATACTTTAATTGAGAAAAATATTTTTGGTATCATGGATGCTACAATTTGCCCGTCAAACATTTCTTATGTATGTTATGTTGTCTTATGTTAGCTGACCTACATCGTAACTCATTGCAAGCTGTATTTTGGGCAGTTGAAAAATAAAATATGCATGCTCATAAAATACCAGCCACACAACACATGACATGCACAGTGTCTTTTAGTTTTTCCTCTTTGGTCAGCTGTTATTCATTCACTACTATATATCTGCTTGTTCTTCTTCACTGGCTTTAATTTCCATTTACCTTTATGCCAAAACTAATCTCATAATATTGGCTTTCCTTTTTGCAAAGTTAACACTATATTGGATTCTGGTTAAAATAGTCTTCCTTGTGGTACTATGATATTGTGGGGTTTATTTCTTCTGTGATGTATTTGAAATAAATTACAACATGACAGAAATAAGCTTGCCTTCTGAATGTGATGTTTTGCTAATTAATTTTCTATCCAAGTGACTAATAGCTTCTTTTTAACTAATTAAAACCACGGGATAAGCACATTGTGTTCTGCCTGTGATCAGTTTTGTATACCTTATTTTCTATTTCCTCCAGTGTTTTATCCACAATCCTGCCCCCCCCCCCAGTTCATCTTCTCATAGCAGATACAGTAATAAACCTGACAACAAAATGAGCCATCTGAAAAAAACTCCCTTTTTTCACACTGGAAACCTCATTCATTGATTAGAGTGAGAGGTGCAGAAAATGATAGCAATAAAACACCAAGGTCCATTCTGGCAGGCTGAAAGCAGTGCATAATTTACCTTGTATAATGTGAGATCATCAGTGTCGTGCAATAACATATCATAAAGAGGAAAAACATAAAGACCTTCAGCACCAGTGAACCCAGGTTGGTGTAAGAAGTCTTTTAAATGTAATACATGGGCTCCTGCCTGATAACAAAACATGCATGCAGAAGACAGCTCCTGGACTTCCATTTTGCTTAGAGATATAACAACCCCTATTTAAGGCATATAATTTCTCACAGCCTGGGAATAAATGATAACTCTGCACCGACTCTGCCCTACCTGGGCATGGCATGGTACTCGGTGGCAGATGGCTTTGGCCGCCTTTTATGGCAGCTGAATGAAGGAAAATATGGTGAGTGTGAGAGGACTGGCTGCTGGCGGCTGGACATGTTTCTTGTCTCCTTAAATGAACTAAGGCCAAGGGAAGCCCGTATGTGCACACAGTCATCATTAGTTTAGCTGCAAACTATACCCACATACACAGACTTCATCATTAAGTTTACATGTCCAGTAAATGAATGAAACTGCTTTTTCATGTGACATATTGTCGATGGCAATAACAAACCTTTCATAAGCCAGAATAATTAATACTAAATGTGCAAAATTCTTCTGTGAAAGCACTGAGCAGTGTTCATATCTAAATGCCAGCATAGTTCCTCAGTTTTCTTTCATCATGTTGATGTTGGCGGTAAATACCTGCCATGGTTGATTGCTGTAAATCAGAAAGAAACCAATCTTATAGTGTCTTGCATGCAGTCACAAAGACAAGTATGCTTCTGTGTCAATATCACAGAGAAAACAAACCTTTTGCATGCCAGGAGAAGTGGCTGCTGGGGGATTTACTTGGATATGTTATCAGTCATCCCAAACAGACGTGACTTGGTTACTGACTGACACTAATCTTCAATGATTTCCTCAGGGGTCAGAGTTCAGACTCATTTCAATGAGATGTTGCATTTGATTTGGGGTTGTCACCTCCAGAAAATCCAGCAGGTATATAAGATTTAAATTTCTCTGCTTCGTTTTTTTTATTACTTTGTTTTCTTCTAATCTAATTGACCAGCATTTGTCTGAATACTGTGTAAGTTTTATTATATGATGGGTCGCTAATTGGACTAATATTAGCCTAATTACACAGTGATCGGTTACTGCATTACAGCTGAATGTTTTTAGGTTGATTTCATATGAAAAGAAATGAATGCTTCATAAGCCCCACCAAACATTTGTGACCACTTGTGTAACTAAAGAACAAAAGTCATAAGTTCAAATCATCATCTGCACACTTTTGTCCCTTGATTAAGCCGTGTGTGTGTGTCTGTGTGTGTGTGGCCTGTAGAGATTTCTGACTTTAAACTGGGACTCATTGTGTGCCCTGTGATTTGGATGGATGAATGCTACTGCTGCGTACCCTTCCTGCTGATATTTGCTGCTGTTATCATCTAGCTGTATTCTTTTTATGCAGTGCCAAAATATTTGACATCACTGATCCTGGACAGCTTTATATTTCACTGTTGTATTCATTTAATTACAATTTGTTTGGGCTTCCCTTTAAATCTCAGCCATACAGCCCTGCAGTAGGTCAACAATCTACAGGCAACTTGTGGTTGCTAGTGAAAAATGTGTTCTCCACAGCAGTTGGTGAGTGGTTGTTGGGGGGTTGCTGGTAGTTGCTCACAAAGAGGTGCTGCACAAAATCATTGCTCTAGTAGATTGCCGTGATCACCCATAGTTTTCTTCTTTCATGCAGCATAGTGTATCTCTTTATGATCGATTTCACCTGGCAGGTGTCACTCAATAGCTGACAAACACACAGCTGAGGGATGGCTGACCAGTTGGGACTGAGTCATTATTTTACTGGGTAATGCTCAGTTAATATAGGAATTTGCCAGTTTTTATTTTATTTTAAGCATTGTGGCTATGTCATTGTGTAGTGTTACCAAGGATTCATAAAAATTCTTTAAAAGTAAAATACTAAATTATGATAATCTAAGTCAGCAAGATTCATAATGACATAAAGAAGTGAATAATCAGGTAGGACTGAGTCTTGTGCAGCAACTTTGTATTCAGTACCATCATGTTTAGGCCAAGATTAATATTATAAATGAACAACTAAAATGCTAGAGTGTACCTTGGATAGCAGTTTGTCTGGAAGGAACAGATGGGCTTAGATGTCTTTGTGTACAATACGTGGGATTTTGTGTACCAAGCATCCCTTGGTAGATTGGATATCAGCACATTAAAAATATATCCGAAACTAGTTGCAATAAAATAATTGAATCATTTAATTACATGACTAAAATGTATGATATATAATTTAGCCAGAGAGGCGGTTCATGTCTAAGAAAACATACCACTTGCAGTAGAAATGATACAACACCTAAGAGAATGAAAAGACTAAATATTTTATCAAAGTGCAGCATTTAAAATTGACTCTGTAATAAGCAACTTGTATGCATGTGATGTTCAACTGTGCCTTCTTGTTTATGTTCCTTTTCAGTATCTTCCTCTTTCACACTCTCATATCTAAGATCACAGCTTGTGAGAGTAATTTTCCGACACTGGCATTTCTGTGGAACAAATTGAAATAAAATGTTCACTCTTCCTTATTACAGGATTGCTTTAATATAATGTAAGTGTGCAAATCACCATCTCCTTCGAAGGCTGAGCATTTACCAAATGAAACTGACCCTTGCAAATTGCATGGCCCTTGATAAATCTAACAGAATCAGCCACAATTACAGATGCTTATTTTTTGCATTTAAGTCTCACTTAAATGCATGCAGAGAGAATATTAAAGAGAAGAGTGCACTTATTGTTAGCATGCAAAACACAAGTCAGAGTGTCTGTCTCCTTTTGATAATAACCAAAATATTTCGGAGCATGGGATCTGTGTGATACAAGATTCTAAAGTGTTTGCAAATTTGCCTCAGTAAAATATATTTGAACGCTCTAAACGCTATCTTCCTGTGATCCAAACTACCACACGTACTTGTAATATTGTGGACTCTCATGAAGTACAGTGAAAGAAACTGAATTTCAGGATTTTCAGTGTTTAAACAATTGCCCAAAGCTGTTCCTTTTTCAATATTTGTCCTTCTGGGGGGGATTTATGGTTATGAGGAGTAAGACTCTGAAGGTCCACAATACTAATAGAGTTTGGAAAGAGGATGGTAGCAATTTCTGTTTTTTGCCCCAAGGTCATTTTCAGGGATATTATGTGTAAAACTCCAACAACATTGTGTGACTATGATAAAACTGTGTTGTCATCATTGGACTCACTGTATTCAGAGAGTTGTAGCTGCTAGCTTAGTCTGTGTCTCTTCCTGCCAGGTAGGCAGTCTGTCTGTCTCTATCCACTGCATGAGAAATGAGGAATGAGGTGTTGCCTACGGTCAGAGAAGGACAGAAAGAGTGTGTCAGACAGATAGACTGAGTGGAACAGTCTGTGAATATGTCAGGTTAAAATGCTGGGACATTGCTCCCCTGTAATCCCTTTGGCTCCGTAGATTAGGAGAGACATGCTGTAGTGCCAACTGCCAAATTTGTATTCTGGTCATCTCCCTTTCTTTCTGCAAGAGTCGACTTTTTGCCATATTTAGTTCAGGAAAAAATATGCTAATTTTCCCCTTTGGTTTCAACTAGAAATCAAGCCAAAGAGGGACTTAGCTTGCTTTATGAACATGCAGAGCTTAGTCCTGAATTGACCTCTGGAAGTGCAGCCGCAGGCAGAGATGTATTCAGATTTAGTCTGCTTGTTTTCTTTACAAACATCCTGTGTGGTATAACCTATTCATTCATCATAGTCAGAAAAGGAAAACAATTCATTTCACTGGGAGGGAAGGGAGAAAGCCACAATCATTATTGTTTGGATGATAACAATGATTAAAGTCGAAGATCCGTTTTTTTTTACATTATTGCACTTTTACATTTGCTAAAACACACATGTACGAGACGCATACACACGCAAACAGCAAACAACACTGCATAAAAGAACACAAGGAAACTGTGCCTTGACATTAAACAAAACTTCGGGGGGGCTTATGGAAGAAAATCTCACCTCAGTATGTAATATCAGCAAACGCAGAAGCAGAGAGTAAATAGAGTACTGAAGGTACAGTATTCGAATACACACAGTCAATTTCACTCTAAGGTGCTTAAGTTAAATCCTCCTAAATGTGGGGAGTCTAAAGCCATCAGTCTGGTTCAGTGTGACTGTGTTTTGTGCTCTGAGCTAAACAGGCAGCATGCTGGCAATGACAGTTCAATATGTTGTTAGCAGGGAAAATGTTTACCAGGGTCACATCTTAGTTTGGCAGTTTTGTGTGCTGAGATACCAACTGAAGCTGTATCAGTGAAGTAGACTGTATATAAAAGGACGTAGCATCACTTATTAGATTGTGGACTCCTGTGTTAAAGCTCTGAGCTGAGCATTTTGTCTGTCATTATCTTGGTGTTGATGCACACTCATATGTTTACGACTAAAGCAAGCACTGCCTTATTAGCTTATCTTGAAATTCTGTCCAATACCAACGGATGCCAAAATGCTATTTGACACTGGCTTCACTCTTCAAACCCAGGCGGTGTGTATGTCTTTGATACATAGTCTATACTCATTTTATTGTTATTTATCTAATTCAATTCAGTTTTATTTATGTAGCTCCAAATCACAGCAGCAGTCGCCTCAAGACAGTTATTATTGTCAGATAAATCTCTTCCAATAATGCAGAGAAACTCCCAACGACCAGACCACGTATGAGCAAGCACTTTGGTGACAATGGGAAGGAAAAAGTCCCTTTTAACGGGAAGAAACCTCCGGTAGAACCAGGTTTAAGGAGGGGTGGCCATCTGCCGTGACCGGTTGGGTCAGATCGCTACAAAGCACAGACTGCAGTTCTTTCCTGTTGGTGGTGAAAGAACCAGAGAACCACCAAAGTAACAAGAGGATCTAAATTCATTGTCAATCCATCCACGAGTACTTAAAATCCACCACAACAAAACAAACCCAAAGTTAGTAGGTTACATAGCAGAGGCCACAGTATCAGTCCCTATAGGGAGTTTCCTCTAGCAAAGCATGGAAAACGTAAGCCATACTTTCAAAATTTTAAAGATTTATTTTGCCATGCAGACCAAGAGGAGCTGCATTTTCAAGAAGTGCCTGAAGAGTGGTAGTCACACAGTGGTAGGTCTCGTTAGCAGTGGTGTCTTTTTTCTTAGGAATTCTTTATCTGACTGTCGCTCTTCCACACCAACATTCAGACGTTTATTGATTCCTGTTATTATCTGTTCTAAACACTTGCTTTTTATTGTCAGCTTTCCTTTCTAATAGGATCAATTCCCTTCCGGCTCCATACCTTTATCCCTTCTACAAACTCTCTTTCTTTCACCTGCACACTCCCTCATGGACATGGACAAACACACTTCACTCTGTCTCTTATCTTGGTCCTTTGTATGGCGTAAATAAGCTTCAGAGCAGGTAGACAGACGCTTACTTTCATTAGGATTGTTCAGTTACCTTGACCTGCGGCTGCTCATCTCCAATTCAACTTTTCTGGATCCAATTGTGGTTCCCTCAACTGTGTCCCCCCCCCCTCTGCTTTTGCTCCTTTTGCTTCTTTTGCTCCTCTGTCTGTGTAAGTGGATGGTGCACGGATTCATATCACAGGGACTGACTGAGACAGTTTTATTCATTTGATTTCTCTTTTCTAAAAAAAACAAAAAACACGGCAAAACAAAGACACATATCGTCACATCAACACTTGAAACTATAAATAGAAACAAAGGGAGGAGGGGAGGGGGCAAACCTAGTTTCTGATTTTAGTTCTTTTAATTGTCTCCATAAATTTGGCTTAATCTATCAACTGAAATTGCATTATGATGATTGGCACAGGAGGGTAGGGGAATTTTAACTGTTCTACGGCGCACTAATTAGTTTCTCACCTAGCCCAATTTAGAGTGAGCAGCCAACACGTCACAACCCTTCATCGTCTTTTCTAACAAGCAACACAAACATTTCATCCTGCCTGTTTATGCTGTTTTGTTTACTTAAGGCCCCCCCCACACACAGACGCACAGAAGGGTGCGCACACAACTATTTGAGCGTTGTTCAATTAGGTAACTTTATAATTTGATGTTTTTGAAACTTGGGTTAGTGGTGTTTACAGTAGTGGCAAATGCATTTTATTCCCATGCATGAGCTGTTTGTTAAAGAGAGAGCTCCAATAATAAGAACGGTTTTGCTCATGGAGATCGACATTAAAGCCAACTTTTTTTGTGAAGTCGACCCCAGACAAACTACAAAGCGCACCACATTTTTTCAAGTGCAGTTATTAACAGCGACACCTGGACAATATTTGGCGACCGAGGACAACAGCTGTTTTTAAGACCAGAATTTATGGTGGCGTTTTATTGGGTTGAATTATGTTTAAGCTCAAATATTTGTTGTACTATCATTCTTTCATTTTATGACAGCGTTATGGATTAAAATATTACTTTTAAGAAGTAGTTTATGACTGAAGCTGATCATGTAAAATCAAATAAGAGATGGTAGGTGTGATGAGGTTGTCTGTTTTAACATGCCGATTGGAAGGCTGAGTATGAATCTTTAAACTCAAGAGGCTAAAGTGCCTTGAAAGGTAAACGTAATTATGTGTGTGGCAAAAGGTTTCATTAGCATGCATAAGCGGTGTGCACCTATAAGTATTCAGAAGTGGCCATTTGAACTTAATTTAAATATCCGTGCAGTGGTCTGTTTCTATTTAACGTATTAAAGAAGAGAAATTAAATTGATTTTGAAGTGATATCAGAATTACAGGATCGTGTGAATTCATGCATGATTGTGTGGGCAACCGAACCTATTTCTGTCTCTTCCTCTGTTTGCCTTTCTTGCCACCTCTCTTTGTGGGCACTCGTCCTCCCAGATGTTATTTGCACCTGCGCTACATGCTGTGTCAGTCTTCTCGGTGGCGGCAGCATCTTGGCAGTGCTCGATGCGGAACCAATAACACAGAGGTGTGATCATAAACACATCAGGATCCTGGCACAGTGGCAAAATGGTATTTAAGAACACACACCCAGACAAATGCACACACACACATATATATGAGTACTTTTTTAAAAGGCAGTCACATTTTTAGTCATCGCTGACTTGCTGGAGTCCCCACCAAGAGATAGAAGCACACACACAGAAACACATACACATGTACCGTCACTTTGTGATGCAGGATTTGTGTGAGAAAGGTGCAGCCAAAGGGCATGTTTGTTTACAAAGTTACCTGAGAGATGTGAAAAGTATCAGTACTTAATTGAAGTCCAGTTCAGAAGACGCACATGGACGTATGTATAATTATGCATACATTTCTGGGTTTGATTCTGGTCTCGGACATTTGTTGCACGTTAATCTAAATTATGCACACACGAGCCATGTTTAGATAAAAAAACAAGTCACAATTTTAATTCTATATTTGAATGTCAAAGGCAAATGGCGATTGAAGGCAGATATGTCTGCTTAGAACATTTTGCATCTTATCTACTTCCTTAATTAATTTTGCTTGGAGCTTTTTCAATCTTTTTTTTTTTTTCAGATCTCCATATCTTAAGCAAAGCATGCGTGAAATGCTTGATACTCATTTTCAGATATTGAAGGAAGGAGCCATCTGATGGCATTTAAAGTGTTCAAATGGATCAAAACATGAAAAGTGAATATTTGACTTTCCATACACTAGTAAGAAATAAAGTTAATGTGTGCTAGTGTGTCTATGAAGAATAGCTTATATTGTTTCCCCTCTTGTTTTCCACTCTGTTTTTATTACCCTGGGGGATTTTACAAAATCTCTGTCTATTTTAATATCAAAAACTTACATGTTTGAAAGGCACACACGTTAGGTATGAGCTATCTTTTTGTCTGAGTTGCATTGCATGTTACTTTCCCACTACTAAAAACAAAAGACTGCAAATGTATACATTTGTATAAATTTGTGCAACTTTCTACAACGTTAAAGTTGTCTAGTGAAATGTATGTATCCCCATGACTTTGGTAATCTGCTGAATCTTTTTCTTGTGCCACAGTTCGTGGCCTGCCAAGCTAAACTGTAATAAAATTGATGATCCCCTAACTTTTCTTCTAGGACATGCTCATCCAAACCCAGTATGAGCATGCAGTTATACAAGAAGCAATAAGAATCATGGCCATCTCCCAACATCCCCACTTCTCTTAATATGAATCTTTGCCATCAGAAAACTCAGGGTGCCAAAGTATAAAACAAACAGCCTGAAGCTATCATTTGTCCCAGCCATTAGACTGCTGCACACCATAATTAAAGACTAGTAGAACAAAGCAATGCACAATACTTTAACCAGTTTTAAATCCTTAGAAATTCATTTCTGGATGATTAAAAATAATTAAATGGTCTAATGCTCTTTCTAATATAGGTTTTTAGTATATTTACAGTTCTGTAAAAAACTAAGTACACCCTAACTGCTCTGTATGATATTAGTGGGTAAGCAAGTTTTAGCAGTTTGTTGATCTGGAGCATTTAGCTTTGTCTCAGAGTTATATCTCAGACTCTACTGGCCTCTCTCACCATGTTAAATGTTAAAGTTCATCTCAGCACAATTAGAAAAAGTCTGAGCAAGTAGGTGACTCCTAATTACATGTTTTTTCTCTAGGTTTATTTTAGTTTTCCAGCCTGAAGGCTTCCTTAAGTTGCATTGTCATGCTGTCTTTTTGGGCCTCATATTGAAAGTTCCAGTGAACAACTACCAAATGCAAACTCAACACGTTGAATTAATTCCAGATATTTTAACTGGCCATAAAACTTTTTGTCAGTCAATTGTCAAATTATTTTTGAGTCTCTGAGTGTGTAAAATGTTTGTTATTCCTAAACAGTTATTGCAATACTGTTGTTTGCGCAACTTATGGCTCTAACTGCATCATATGACATTGTGGCATTATTTTTGCCTGATATTCCTATTTCTGAGCAAATACCTGAAAACTAATACAGTGATACTGTCTCGCTTGCATGTGACCTTAATATGTAAAAAGTGCCTAACGGCAATTAGCCTGTGTTAATAGCTCACTATGAAAATGTTACCATGCTAAGGGTAACATTTGGCTCAAATAATCAATGTTTGCAAATCCAACACCCCCACAGTTGCTAGTTGAGCTGTTATTATCTCGTAAATCAAAAGTGTCACATCTCTCCTCTTGTAGATTTTAGTTCGAATAAATCATGTGTGCAAATATCCCCTCATGAGGTAAAGAGACATAATAAACTGGTAGCAGAAGTCTTTCTCCCAGTCACTCAAAACAGTGTGATCCAGTATTATCCTGCAAGCCTGCCTGGGATGGCTCTGATTAGTCCTGCATGAGGAGCTAATATGAATCTAACAACCAGGACCAGATGTGTTCTTTGTTCAGAAGGTTGGGGAGAATGGGGACATTTATCAGCACTTAGCCTGATTGTATAAGTGCAAAGAGATAAAAAGAGTAAATCTGGGGTGCTTAAAGGAAGACATGCAGGCAGGCATGCACTGTATGTATGGCCAGGCGGCATGCATACTAATTCGTCATAGCATTCAACCCTTTATTCGCCTTTGCTTATCTTGATTATTTCTCCCATCCCTTAGATCTCTTTGGGATTTTTAACATCTGGACGTCTGGATGTCCAATTCAGAATAAGTAGTCAAGCCAAGAATCTGCTCGAAAGACAAAAAGGATGAGCTCAGTTACTTTGGCCTTTGAGATTCAGCTGTTATCCAGTACATATAAGGGTTCAAAAAGCAGCAATTGTGCTCCATGAAAATTCATTCATTCATTTCTTGTTTTTCTATCATTTGTTTGTTTGTTTTTTCTCACTGTTACACTCTCATTCCTTATCACACAGACACACACGCCCCGTGAGTGCTTGGATTTTGAACTGTGAAACCCCGATTGAATTTCTTTCTTTTATGAATATTGGGAGATCAGTATTTGACTAGCCAGGTGCACAGTTGGTAAATCATGGAAAATGAGAAGAGCTGGGGCTTTGGGAGGACAGACAAAGCGGCATATGGTGAGCAAGTGGTTGGTCTATTGCATACTGATACAAACAAGTGATTCATGCACTTTGGCATTGTATTGTTGGATGTGGGGAAAGCCCTGTAGTGGCTCAAGGAGGAATTAGTCCAACTGGGTCTGTCAAAGCTCCGAGCCATGCTGTTAAGTTATCTCAAGCATGGAAAAGCTTCAGTCTATCCCTGGTGTGCTTGTGAGACACAGAATGGGAATAAATGTGATTCATTGTAAAAATTCTGCTGTGATTTATTTTTTTTTAAAGACTGACTTTCAACTACATTTTGTTGTGTGTTGACAGTATACTTACTGACGGGCACACTGAGGAAAAAGAGAAAGGGGTCGAAAGATTAATAATTACATTCGGGTTTTTTATCTAAAGGGATGTTCCATACCAGCGATAGCGATAATTAATTAGCTTTCTCCTTTGGGGTAATTAAAATCCTCGATAATCTGACTTTGTTCTGACAGAGTGGCTTCTGACTGCTGACAGATGGGACATGGAGAAACAAGGCGAAACAGGAAAGTCTGGGGTGACACAATGTGTTAACTTGCAGAGCCATTTGTTTACTCTGCGTCTCATCAATGTTTGTTGAAGCGCCTTCACTCTAGCAGTCATTTAAAATTTCATATAATAGCATAGGAGAATATGTGGGATTTTGTGAAGGACATTGCATAACATGCATTACAATGATACAGTGCTGACAGCTTCTTCACCTTGAGCCTAACACCGACTGCATCTGACAAAAAAACATGTAGTTATTGAAGGAGGCGCAATCTCACTGTTGCTTGAATTTTAAAGGGGCTCTACTAATCTTACACATAAAGATTCATATAACGTATTATATGTTATGGGGTTCTGCACAAACTTTCTTTAGTCTGATAGAAAGAGTTTGATAATATGACTGCGATCCCGCCAGGGTTATACTGATTTTTCTGTGAACATATGAAATGTACTTATTTGTGAGGCAAAACATGAAGTGAAAGATGATAATTAAGTTGCATTGTGTGAAGGGTCACACAGTCAGAGTGACCTGCCCTCTGCTGCATCAATTTCCACATTCTTTTGCAAACCAAAGCTTAATAGATGTGCAATATTACATTACTAAAGCTTAGCTTTGATAAGATGGGGTGGATATGTCAGTGAATGGTGTGGATATGTTTAAGAAATGCACCTGGCTATAAATGGGAATGGAAAATAAATGTTGTGATATATTATGACACGGTAAAATATTTACTTTAAAGGAAAACTCTGAAGGTCTTTCAAAGTGTTTCTTTGGACAATGACTGCTTTTTCCCTCATCTATCAGTCCAGCCCTTGTACCCAATCATATTCAGGAGGAGTGCTTTTTTGTTTGTTTGTTGAGCCACTTAACACTGACCTATGAATCATTCGAGAATGAAAAAGGCACTTAACTCAAGGGATGAACAAGTGTTGTGTCTACACATAACAGAAAATATACACATAACGGAAAACTTACACAGAAAGAACCAATTTTAAATGTAGTCTGTGTTGCTAGCTACGTGTCCTATTTCTTTGGTTGAACCTATGAAAAATGTCAAAGATAACTGTTTGACAAGGAAAAAAATCGAATTTGTGACCAACAGTGTTAAAAGAATGATCCAGAAACTGTAACTATTAGCCAGAAACATGTCAAATCTCAGCATGGTGTACTGTGTCGTATTAAAAAATTATGAGGAATCTGAAAGAAAAATGTGACGAGGTGGCAGTGAAACAAACTGTTTACAGTAGATGAACAGAATCTGAAAGCCATATTTGAAATAAAAACAAGGCTGTGATGTGTTCAGCCCGGGACAAGACCCGGGCTGAACATCAGTGGCAAAAAATGATCTTGTCAAAATTGGTGAAATTGTGAACACAGAAAGATTTTGATCATTTGGTACCTTCTTTAAAGTGTGTGACTGGCAACAGCTTCATTTATGAGCACGGGGATGATCCCAAACACACTGCCAATGTAGTAAAAGCATAGAAAAAACACACTTTCAATTATGGATTGGCCTCCCCCAGAGCCTGGACATCAACATTACTGAAGCAGTGTGGGATCATCTTAACAGAGCATGGAACAGCATGGCAGCTAACAACCAAGGAAGAGCTTCGAATGTGCTTTAAGATGTCCTGAGAACTATTCCTGAATACTACCTAAAGATATTACAGGAAAAGTATTTCACCCTGTTGTGGTGAATAGAGAAAATCATACCAAAAAACTGAAATTCAGGCTGATTTGAATTGTGTAAACACAGTTTTTGTCTCAGGTATTGTATTTCCACTTAAATTTGCATATCTTTCAATAAATCATTGCTTTTATTCCAAATGTACCTGGCAAAATATAAAGAAACGAGGAATGACTCTTTTGCATAGTGTTATATTCAATTCAATTCAATTTTATTTATATAGCGCCAAATCACAACAACAGTCGCCTCAAGGCACTTTACATTGTAAGGTAGACCCTACAATAATACATATGTATCATTATGAATTTTTATTATCGCTATGTCTATTATTATCATGTTTCAACAAATATAACACAATTATAATCAGCTTTATGCTTTAGCAAAAGAAGAATTTTATTTTCTGAATGGATCCGGTGAAGCTACTTTAAACCAAGTCAGCTGGATGCTTGTTTCTACAGCAGCTACTATTAATATGTTTCTGAAATAAGGAACTTTTAAAACATTTTTAAATAAAATTAAGTTTTTAAGCTGTAATTCTGGTGGTAATCACAATTCTTTCTCTGCTTTATCTCAGACAGCTGTTCTGATAGTGTCTCCAATTTTGATTCCAGGTTGAATCTAACATAACCTACTACTAAATCAGAGCTGAGTGTAATGATGATTGACTCCAGCCTTTAGTCAGCATGTGTCACCCCTCTAGTCTGAAAGAAGCACTTTCTATCTACTAAGCTCGACTGGATTTTGATTACGCTTTGTCACAAGATGACACAAGCTCTAACCACAGGCTGTTGACCTCTGAGTGATTACTGGCTGATTGCCCTCTCCATGGTTTCCTTTATAACTGAATCATTCAGGCTCAAATTCAAACCTCTGGATGCACTGCAATTGCTAGTTATGTTTGGAATAAATTTCTGATTGTCTGAGATTGCACGAGGGGTTTCAAAGTACACATAGTGTGATAATGAGGAATATCTGGCCAGATATTTTGCCTAGCCATCTTTACTCTGAAGAGCTTTTGTGTCTCCTCTATTTTGTTTACCGTTTCTCACTGCTCATCTTTTCTGTCAGTGCTCTCCTCTCACCCCAAGCAGTCAGGGCAGATGGTCGCCCTCCTCTGGTTCTCCTAGAGGTTTTTGCCCTGTTAAAAGGGAGAAATTTTCTCCCTAGTGTCATCAAATCCTTTCTCAAAGGGTATGTTAGGTTTGTCTTGATTGTTAGATCTTTGGCATGGGATGGCATGTTGTGAAATACATTCTGCAGGGAGACAGAGAGAGAGACTGGGCTTACTTATATATTCTGCTGACAACTTGTTAAAGGTCAAGGGTGACAGCAGAGATGACAAGTCGTGGTATGATCAAGGTTAGTGCTAAAATTCCAAGAAAAATACTGAATTCTTTGGGCAGAGGGAGGGGATTAGACTTTATTCATGTGAAGAGAGGGATGTCAAGATGCCTATAAAAGGGAAAATGCTGGACTGAATGTGTATGGTGGTGATACAAAAAGCTAAACAAAAGTTGAAGTTGGAGAGGAGAGAAAAGACGGGGATCATTGTGAAGCTGGGATTGCTGGATAATTCAACACTTCATTTGTATTCCGATGCCAGAATCTCATTGCACATGTCGTGAAAGGACGTGGTTACATATACACAGAAACCACACACAGAAAAATCATCCTCGGGCTGTTAGCTTCTAATTATTTCCCTCCCCAAAAAAACACGCATTCTAAATCGAAAAGCCCTCCAGAAAATCAAAGACTTGTGTTATTCATCATATCATCACCACCAGTGCCCAGCGTCAAAATATGGGAATGCATAGTAATCAGTTTTCTTTCTGTACATGCTGCTTGTTTACATATTCAAAGAAACTGTATGGAAAAAAAAAAGTTTCGATAATTATCTCTTAGAGGTGGTAATTTGTTTATGGGCACAGATGTGTTTTCCCAGAAATATTTGCCAACATGAGGTTTGAAACCTTTATAACAGTTTGTCTGAGCTGTAATCATTAGTGGAAATTACTCATGCTGTGAAATTAGAAACGTAAGATCAGGCAGGCAATATTTTGTGCCGAGTATCACCAAGAATAACTCCAAGCGTGGTTCCTGAAACACTTTGTGATTTGAAGCAGTGATGCATGCTGTTTTCATGCTGTGACATTGTTCTAATTTTTATCTATGAGGCCCCGAAAGACAAATTATTAAAATGAAAGTGACCCTGCCCATTCCATCCAAAGCCCCTTTTCTTGTCCATTCAAACAGCCTTTTTTTCTGTTTTCGCCAACTCGGATGTTGGTACACATGAAGTAAATCTTCAGGAGTTTTACATATGAAGCGTAGCTTTAGTTTAGTCAACCAAACTTTCAATAGTGGTCCAGATTTGTATTATTTTCTTTGCTTTTTCCAATTATAGAGACTGCAGTTTGTACATTTTGATAACCGGGCCTTTGGAGTACAGCAAACTCATTGTCATGGTCAAGAAACCAGTTTGAGAAGATTTGAGCTTTGTGACAGTGACAGCTATCCCACTGGAAGCAGTAATCTTGACTCATCAGATCAGGCAACATTTTTTTAAAATTGTATGTTGTCCAGTTTTGGTGAGCCCTCCTGCTCCTGTTCATTGTGACACCGTTTGTGGTCTCTTGTTGCTAGGTCTTCTACTTCAAATGTGATTATAACAAGTGGTTATTTCAGTTAGTCTTGAGTTTCTATCATAAAGTAACTCCTGCTCACTGGATATTTTCTCTTTTTGTGGCCATTCTTTGGAATCCCTAGAGAGGACGGGGTGGGAAACTAGATCACCAATTTCTGAAATACTCAGAATGTCAGACTAGCACTGGAATACTTGTAGTTGTAGTTAGTATATGAACAAAACTGTTGACCTTGACTGTTGAAGTTGCACCTTTCACATAAAAAAATGGCTTGACAGGTTAGGTGGAATGGAGATTTGCCTGAGATTAGTAAAATGGACGAATTGGTTTAGATTTAATTGATTAATTTTGAGCTTTGAATTAATTCATTTAGGAGCGTTGAGTGTTGAGATTACTACCTCTAAGGTCTTTCTCTTGTTGAGAGAACAGTTTCATCATTCACATTGATTTTTTTGAGCTATTTTCATACTTTAGCTATCAGTCTGGGTGTAACCTTTTTTGTGCAGACAGCTCTGAGCGTTTTCTGTCTCAGTACCCATCAATGAAGAAATTAGGTTTGCTTCTAGGCCAGCAGCAGTGTTTCAATATTATTTTGTTAAAGAAAATCTGTGAAAATTAAAATTCAGCTTTTCATCAATTTATGTATGCAGACAGTTATTGAATATGATTCATATTTATTTGCATTATTTGTCCAAATAGGATTTTTTTTTTAACCATTTAGATTTGAATTTTATTTCAGAAAAATAACCACAACAAATATTTGTAGTAACCTCATCACATATTTTTTACAGGTTGAGTGTGCAGCCACAAACAAAAACACTTGTTTATTTTTTTTTTCTGGATACACCTTGCAGTTTCTACCATTTTTTGTCTTGCAGTGAACTTTGTTGGCAAACCTTTTCAGTCCTTTTTGTCCATATTTTATTCACTTCCCCTCAGATTTTATTTTTTTCACTTAAACTTTGCATATAGAACCTTGTTTTTTTCAGCAAAAGCTACAGATTTGTTCAGGTACCATGCAGGTAAAAATTTATTTCCCTATTATTCCTGAGTGCTCGGGTATTTTGTTGATACCTTTGAATGGAATGAAAGAAACCATTATGAAGTGAAAACTGTGTCTGTAGACCAGTGGCCTAAAGTAACTTTTTATCAGTGTGCTCATGCAATTCTTGAGGAATCAGACAGTGTGAAATTGCACGATGGTGAATGTTGAGGCTCAGCTTAGAGTTTGTGTTTATCAAAACCCTTATGCTAGATGAACTGGACTAGAACCACAGACTGGCATCACTTTACTTTTTATTATGTATGACTTGGAAAAAAAATGATGACACAAGAGCAAATATGAATTTTACCTGGGGATTTCTGACCCTTTTTTTTTCTATTACATGCTTTTTACACTTCAGGTAAGATATATATGCAGTGATCATTGTGGCGTAGGTTATTCCCAATGTCCCAGATGTAATTTGCAGCCTTCATTTGAAATGTTTGCTCTTTTGGCCTGGTGTAGACAATACTGAAATAAAATCTTTTCTATCAATATTTGCCCCTAATCTAACTTCATTATGTAGCTTTTGGGTTTCTGCTTTGAAAAGTATGCAAGATTCTTTTAATACCCACAGATTAATCAATGTATGAGGTCATAGGCGAGTACATGGCACACCCAACATGAACACCACCACAGGCTTACCACATTAGCAACTGTTTAAGCCATCCCTTCCATCTCCTTACAACAGACACAACATTATATAAGCCTTTACACACATATACACCAGCATGCAGATTGAAAGGACTGGTTTGGCACTCACAGGATGCAAACGAGGTGCTGATGGGAATGCACAGGCAGACAGTGTCATATAGCCCACGAGGCATTAGGATGATGAGAGAACTGTAACATGTTGGAGGTATTCAGCACAATATCCTATTCATCGTTCTACCCATTCTATATTTTCATAGAAATATTGCCCGCGCACTGGGAACAGGAAATGTGGGCCGGGGGTCTGCAGTGAGTCTGAGCAGGAAGCTCTGAGGTTTCATTCCACAAGTCCCTGCAGCCAGGCGTAATTGGCTTCCACATTCCTCCAAGGATTATCACTCACTTCTTATTTGTGTTTATATATATATAAAAAAATAAATAAAACATTTGCTTTGGCTCCCTTAATTACACTGTGTCAAAACAGACACTGTTTCCACTTGCCTTTTTATTTTTCTTTCTCACATTGGGTAAAATAAACAAGTGAGTGGACATTTTGTAGTTCTCATTGAACACATCCATATGTTTTCTCTATGTTTTTGTGTGTATGTATCTTTGGAAGGCTACAACAAATAGCCTGATGATATTTTTTTTATTTGTATATATATATTTTTATGAAAATAAAAACAAAAAGAATGTATACCATTGCTTGTAATATAAGAAATATGAAATATTTTGTGCGAAAGCTTTGGCCATGACACCGTCTACAATTGGACAAACAGCTGAAACAAGGAGGAACTTGACAGTGTGGAATCTGGTATGACTTTTACAGATTTTTGTCAGTTTAATCTGTGTGCGAAGACTCCCTCCGGTTCCCCAGAGCTATTGTCTATGAATGAATCTAGACTTCTTTTATTCCACGGGTGTGCCACCTGCCGGTGCGTCACGGCTCCTCTGACCAATCCTGCCGCAGTGACTCTTCGTGCGCCCTTGGAGATCCCGCGGTGCTCCTGACATCGCCGCCCAAATCCACGTCTCGGTGACAGTAGAAGGTGCCGAGCCCCATTAGCTTAGTACCGTTAGCGCTTCAGATGTGATTAGATTGGACTGCCGTACTGCTGATGTGCCAAACATGGACGCGTGACAAGTTTCCCTGGATTGTCTTTTCCTTATCCACTTCTGCCGCTTTTGACCGCGCGCATCCGCGAACGATGTGAGGTAGGTGTGAATAAGACAAAAAGCGAAAGTTTGGGACATATTTTGTGAAGAAAAGTATTTTTTTACACTCCTAAAAACGATTTACAGTTGCTTTATTGTGCCGCGTTTTTCGTCCCACAACGCTTCACTTTGAAGTTCCAGAAAAAACCTGAATACAATGATTATATGCACTTGTTTCCAAAGCGAACACATTATGTTCAGGATAGCAACTGGATTAAGATCTGCTTTTGTTTAGATGCAAGTTTGAGAAAACAAGTGCCACTGCCATTCGCCCCGGCTCAGCATCCATGCCCAACCCTTCGCGCGCTTCACATGTCTGTCCTGTAAAAAGACGACGTGGCTTCTGAAGCGTCATGCTTTAGTAAAGTTCAAAATCACGAATACCTATCATGAGTAAAATCTTGAATTACCAGAAGTTCGACTAAAATCTCCAGAAAGAAAAACATTTTCACCAAAAGAGGTCGTCCTTAATGCGCAGCCTGTCCTTCGTCTTGTGGCACATGCATCATTATTTGCTTTTACTGATATAAAGAATTTGTTTCTGTATTGCTGTGGACCGGGAAGCAAATTAATAGCGTTATTACATGGCAACTGGAAGGCATTTATTAACTCGGGTGACTGTTTATTTATGATGTCCATAGATGGCAATGTGAAGGAATGTTCCCCTCTCAGTAAAGGGAACATTTGACTTTGCACTGGATAATGAGTAAGAACAGAGGCAATGGCATCTGTGCCATAGTGCAAATATTTTTCTTTTAGTCCACTGCAGCAGTTATTCATCACACAGCCCAGAGTGTGAGTTTGACAACACAGCAGCTGTAAAGAAATGACAGACGCCTATACACTCTGTGATTCCTTTACAGTTTCTGTAAACCTCAATAGTTTTAATACGCTGCACATATCAACACTGCGAGCGTGTTTTTTTATATCTACATATCAACAAAACCATTGTTAGGAAACAGTGCGTCAAGTTCGGTTTCGTGCTGAATGCTGGGTCAGTGACAAGTCTGTTAAAGGTTGAACAGGAATGTGTTGCGATGATTATGACTTTCCATTGCCTCCTTTGTTGAGAAATGCAGTGAGGACATTCACAAAAGGGAAAAAAGACACATGAGAGAGAAGGTGAACACCAATAGAGCTTTCATTGTGTGATGTATTGTTTGCGCCCCGATCAATATTGCTTGACTAATATTTTTTTCAGGCTTTCCTCTCTTGATCGATGGTTTTGTTGTGGACGGTGCTACTGTTGTATTGATCATCATTATGACTTTTCCAAATAGGCTGTGGGTAGAGGATAGCACTAGTGACCCTGGCGACAGGTCTAGATGGCTCCAAAGAAGATGAAGATGTCTTTGCTTTTATCTTCTACACCTGTTGTTCTGCTCATACTGTAGGTTCCAAACTTGTTAATATCTACTGATATAACAAAAATAAGATGTGAGGTATTGCAAGTATTTATAGGACTGATGTGAGGTGATTGTCTTCTATAGTTGGGTGAATGCTGTTGGAAACAGCATCATTTACATTTGGTAAGCAAAAGTCGAACTGTTTCCCGGCAATTCAGTTCAATCATTAGAAGGAGTGGTTTGGATTTACCTTTTGAGAGTTTAATGATAAAATCAATGCTTCTTTTATGCCTGTTTGGCAATACCTCAAGCACTTGATTAGCTAAGAATCAACACTGAAAACAGTAACCCAGGCTGTGACTTACTGTAACAATACTGTAAATAGGCTATAAAAATCCATACAACAAAAGTGGCAGATTTCTACACAAATCCCCATCTTATCCATTTCAGTTTTTAGTTGAAGCGTGCCAGATGTTTTAAGCAATGACTGGCACAGGCAGTGTATATGTATTAAAAAAAATGACAGGCTACATGAAAAACAAACACAAGAATTCAGAATAATGGATGAAATAAATAATTTATGATTCAGACAAAGGCATAAGAGTAAAAACCCCGAGGCTGCAGTGTACTTTGACTGGCACCACCAGGCTACTTTTAGAGCATAAAATAGGAGACAGTGATGGGTATTTTACAGGAGTCAGCTGGCCAAACAGACTGGCTAACTCCCCCATTGGGTTTCATTAGAGCTCGTCTTGATGTTAAAGCCTGTTTAATCCACTTTCACAGCCACACAGACCACAACAGAGCAAAGAACAGTGCCTATCTTTAGACAGCACATGGGCAGAAACTTTTCCATCTCAGTTCAATTATTAAAACAATAACACAAATTCCTTGTAGCTGGCCTTTAAATGTCTCAGTTTGAGAGGCTCCCTGGGCAACACCGTGTGCTTCTGGTAATCACTAAAACTGATGGGATTGGTGTTTTCAGCTTCAGATAGAAGGGTGTCAATCAGTGCCTGCTCAGTTATCGTATCCATAAATAGCTTTGCACTCCTTCTTGCTTCTCCCATTGTTCCTCCAGTGAGTAGATGGGCTGCTGCAGGGTGTGATTACGGTAAATCCTTATGAGGTGAGTGCTCTGCCTGTTTGTCTTTGTCTCTGCTCTCTCTGGGCAGCTACTGTTGTTGTCCCAGGTTCATAGTGTCTGTTTTGCTTCAGAGACTCAATGCTGGGAAGACACTGGCTTCAGATACCTAATCTGCAGCTTGACATCTTTGACATTTAAAGCAGAAATATATATGTGTATATATATATATATATATATATATATATATATATATATATTCATTTATTTTAGAGCTGCACGTCAGGTTGTATCGGCACCTAATGCAAATAGCATGTTATTACCCTAGCATTTATTTGGCTGCGGGCAGCCCCTTATAGTTGGCGGCAATAAAGTGCCTCACCTAAGGCCTGGCAAAAATGCTGCTGTATGTTTACCTTAGGATACTGTGCATGTTCAGCACACAACTATACACACCTAATTCAGGATAATGCAGGTGAGGAATAGTTCAAGGGTCGGGCATTAGCCAGGAAATGAAGAGTGATTTATAGAGCTAGAGTGCAGGTAGTTTGTGTTGTCTTTAGGTTTATAATAGCTGCTCAGTTTACAGGCGAATGCGTCAGCTATAAATATCACTCTGAGTGTCACTTGGCAGTTGTGCAGTACAGTGGAGTGTTTTCATACATGTTTGCAATTGTCAAACGTGCTACGATGCACTTAACTTTTCTCTGAATTTTTCAGTCATTCTTTTACTCCCTCTGTAATATGTCACTGCCTCTTTTATACCCTCTGACTCTCTTCACAAAGCAAAACCTCACTTGAGGGAATTCATATTCATGTCTAATATATGACTGCTCTCTTATGTCTGCTTTCTGCCAGTTCCTGTCAGATAAGTCAATAACTAGTTATCCTCCATCATTTTCAGGGGAGGTCCTGCGGGATACATTTAAGGCAAAGGATCGCTTTACTGTACGCATAGGGAGTGAGAAAAATAGACCAGGAACAAGACAACAGCCAGTAATAGAGTGCCAGAGCGATATGTACACTGAGAGTCAAAAGCTACAAACAACGAGTGGCCCAGTTCAAATGTTGGAGAGCTGTGACTGGTACAGAGAAGGAGAAATTATGACAATGACGGATGTTTGTATTCGCACGGACTCAAACTCTCATCCACATGTTCCTTTGTTCCAATTAATGTTGTTGTCATTGAGGGCTTGTTTATTATTCTGAGTTAATATGCTTTCACACGGTATTGATTACAGTAAAGATTGCTTTGTAAATGAAACTCTAACATACAGCGGTCTTTCGTTTCCTCACTGCAGAAGAGATTTGTATTCACAGTAGCTCGTGAGCATTGAAGTTTATGCAGACTGAACACATTTTTTTTTTTTTTAACAATATTCTCCTTATTCTCATTTGAGCTAATGTGAGGCAAATGTTTAGTCATCCTAATAAAGTCTGGTTTGCCAACTAATAAAATTTTATGTGGGGATTGGTATTTCCATTTTCAAGTGTTAATAAGATGGCAATTATCCTCTGTTTACACATTTGTTTTAGCTTCAGTTTCATAATACTCACCAGCTGATAATTCTGAAATAAACAAATGCAAGACTCATTTAGAGAGCAGATTTGTGATACGTGGGATTTTGGGTGAAATGCTGTGATGTATGAGGAGAACGTGTAAGTAAGAAGAATGAAAGGAAAAAACGTGAAACGCTTAAACTTTGAGGAACACAATAAAACTCGGAGATAGTGTATTCAATAATCCTAAGATAGAGTGCATTTTTCCTATTACAGAAAAGAGTTCCTGGATTTTTTAAAGGTAGCTTTCTTTGATTGTTTCTCTTTTGTTCCCCACACCGGTGAAGTTTTCAAAGACCACGCCCTCTCGCATTATCCAGACAATGCAGCACTCACTGTCTATTTTTTATCAAACGATGTAGAACACCTCCGTATAATGGTGAAAATTGTCAAAATTACCACCTTAAATGTTCAGGCTTATCAAACGTATTGTCTGACATGTCGAAGAATGCTACTTCTCATCATTGAGGCGACGCTATGTACTACACAGCTTGCTGTTATGGGGTATGATTACAAAGTGACAATGATTTCTGTCAGCAGGGTATTTTATACAATTTTTCAGACTGCGGGAATACCACTCACTGTGTCGCAATCCAGTGCTTTTCCTACTTTAATTGCAATTGCTTTCATTTTGTTGTTCTTTACAAATAAAAACTGAGTTTGACTGTGCTCTCAGTGGCAAAAGACTGTGTGAAGTTGGACACTTTTATTTCCTTTCTCATAAACTTGCAAATATTTGTCTTGTGGAGCCAAAAGGCTCATCTGCTAATGGACAATTGAAGCAGTTCTAGCTTCCCGTCCCTCAGCAGTCTTTACTGCACTTATAGTACAGTAACATCAAGTTTCTCTGCACTTACCTGTCTGCTCCGCCCTGCTGCACCACACACATGCACAAACACAGTGCAAAAGACACAAGCACACAATTGTAGCGCAACACAACACAAAAATTTGAGTAAAATTGACGTTTGACTTGTCACACTAGAGAAAACACAGGTGAATTACTGCTTTACCTGTCCCATGGCTTACTGAGACAGATAATGGAACTGAGTCACCTGTGCTTTTCCTACTGTGACAAGTCCAAACGTCTGCTGTGAAAAAGTAAAACTGCAGTAGAGACTCATGCTGAGAGGAAATGAAACAAGTGCATTTGAATGCACCACCACAACCACTTCTTCTATCATTCCCCTATCGTTGCCTTAAGACCCCCCTCCCCACGACAAAGATAAGCTACTAATGGCATGCCGGGGTTGAATAATAGTAATGCTATTATACATAATAATAAGCAGATGATTTACACATGCCATTCAAACACTTATGTAATGAAGCTAATATATATAATTCAGTGTGAATATTTGTTTTGTGACAGATGTAAGTAAAGAGAAACACGTGGTACAACAGAAAATGCCTTATTAATTCTTCTAGTCTTATATATCATATAATATACTCAGGCACACGTATTTCTGGAAATTGTAATGATGCCTTTTCATTATCAGAGATGATGACAGAGAAATCCTATTTTACTAATGTCACAACATGGATCTCCTAATTTAAAAGTAGATGGAGAGTGTTTGAAGTCTAATCATTCCAACACAAAGTTAGATTAGACGATGCTTTGTGATTTGGTTCCTGTCAAGATGAGTTCATCAGACTTTATCAGTAAGTTCTTTTTAGGATTTCACCATGAAATGTTTGGTAAATTATGACTGAAAAATGCATGCTGCACTTTTTCTTTTGTGTTTTATTCAGTTGTTTGTCTCCGTCTGACGGTCTCTTGCTTTTGTTATCTCATATTAAGTGAATCAAATTATTTGCCAGGCACTCTGCTTGAATGCAAATTCTGACAAAATCACATGTTTTTGGCGATTTGCAATGGTTCATCTCCAAATCATGTCAGAGGTTGGTATAAGGTGAATAGTCTTCTAACATGAATTATTTTAGATATGCAACTTAGATGTTTTGTTTTTTTTACAGTGTCCCATGGGTTTTAGCAAGTGACAAAAACATACATTTTTAATGACAGATTTCAAGTACAACTCCAAATCCAATATGTTGGCCAGAAAAGTCAGGATTACTAATAAAGAAACAGCTGGAGGAAAGTCTTGTAACAAATTACATTAATTGGCAACAGGTCAGCAACATGACTGGATATAAAAAGAGCACCAGATAGAGGCAGAGTTTCTCAGAAGTAAACAGAGGCAGAGGTTCACCAGTCTGCAAAAAACTGTGTCTACAAATTGTGGAACGGTTTAAAAAAAAATGTTTCTCAATGTAAAATTGGAAAGGCTGAAAAGATATATGCAGATTTTACAGCAACATTTATTCTCTTATTCTTATTTGTAGTAGAAGAGGGTGCTGAACTGGTCTGCCTTCAGTCCATATCTTTCACCAAATGAAAACAACTGGCACATCATGAAACAAAACATACTACAAGAAAGACACAGGACTGTTGAGCAGCTAGAATCCCTTATCAGGCTATTTCCAAACATCCACCAACTGGTCTCCTCAGTTCCCAGATATTTACCGATGATTGTTAAATGAAGAAGAGACGCTACACAGTGGTAAATGTAGTCCTGTCGAAACTTTTTTTGAGACGTGTTGCTGCCATCAAATTCAAAATGACCCATTTTCTTTCTGAAACTGTTTTTCATGTTCTATTGTACAAAATATATGGGTTTATGGGATTTGCAAACGATTGCATTATGTTTTGCTTTACATTTTACACCGTGTCAGAACTGTTTTGGAATTGGTGTTTTAGATCAGATGCGTTTCATCTACATTAGGGCTGGGCAAAACGATTATTTTCCAAATCGATGAATCTAGTGATTAATTTTTCGATGCATCGATTAATCTAATGATATATGTTACTGCTACGCAGCTTAAATTAGTTTTGCATTTACGGAGGTTGGGTGTTTATCTCCGAGTGTATGTCTACGTGGGGGGTGTCTGGATGAATTAAAGGGTAAAAACCAGCGTTAGTAAAAAAGTTGAAAACTTACGGTCGTTTTATGATCGGCCATTTCATCCTTAAAAAGCCGGCAAAGACTGAATCACTTCCTTTTCGGTTAAAATATCCCCATACTGTAGAACTGCGTGTTCGGGGGGCGTGGTTTAAGTCGACATGTTACCGCTACTAGCTGCCGCCATGTGTTTTTTTGAAAGTGATGACGCATCGACGCAAATTTTTTACGTCGACGTATTTTACGCGTCGCCGTAATC
>VURO01044197.1:0-10387 GCA_015108175.1 Pelvicachromis taeniatus | reverse complement strand
GTGCGTTTATTTACAGTGCTCCAAAACGTATTCCAACAGTTCACAAATAATGCAGTTTCCAGATGTGCTCCTCCTTTGCTCCTGAGTGTCTCCTTGTCTGTGGTAGCCCAGTGCACGAGTGGTGCTCCCTGAAACTTCTCTCCGCCCGACTCTCCTCAAGAGGAAGTAAAAGACCAGAAAATAACAGTTAGCAGGTTCGCTAGCTGACAGTTCCAGTTCAGTGTAATAATGCCACTTTGATGGTCGCTGCATCCAGCTTAAATGCTGCTGGTCGTAGATGACAGCTAATTGGAAACAGCTGGCCGAGTGATGAGATGCGGGAGGACTGACGACAGCGGGGAGGTTTTTTTTTTTGTGCAACGTTGCAGTCACACTCCATACCAGTTGGTGGTGGTAATGCACCATTCAGTTGTTTGCCAACGGCCAATAAAATTTAAAAAGAAGAAGAAGACAGCGTGGAGGGACTTCCAGGTCGAAGGTCGCCAGGCTACTATTGGAGACCGGCGTCTATTTGTCGCGGCATGTGATCAAACCAGCGTTTATTAAAAGAGACAGGCTACTACTGGAAGATATACGGTATCAAACTTATATTCCACCTTGTTAACGCCGAGAATGCTTATGTAATGGATAAAGTTTTAATAACGCATTAAATTAAAATTTGGAATATGAAAAATATATTTTCATAAATAATTTTCAAGCGGTTTGACCTTCAGACAAGAGGATAGCTGGTCTGGAATATTTTTTACAAACATTTTCTCTGGTCTGTTTGAAATGATACCCTTTATTCATGTTCAGATGAGTTTATTTGATTGGAAGAAAGAGGCAGCAGGAGTGTTGGGACAACATGCTATCACATCCCCACCACTCCAGCAGCAGCAGCATGTAATAAAAAGCTGCTCAGAAACAAAAAAGCAATGATGACAGGGATTTCTGCTGCATCACTGCTGATAGATGGACAATCTGGCAGACACAGTCCAAGGCAATTAAGTTATAATTTCTGAAACCTCGTTTCCATCTTTTGCCCTCATCAGTGAGTGATATGCATTTCTTTTTATATGCCTGTAATAACACACTCATAGAGAAAACATATAAATGACATTAGATAAATGAGTCAGCTCACTTCAGCATTTTGTTTTTACATTTTTCAGTGGACAACATTAAATACTGAATGTGCCATTATCTTGGAAGGAAACTGCATCATTCATGAGGAATGATATATTTACCGTTATTTTGTTGAGTTTCAGTAAACCTCCGTCTATGAATGCCTCATTAAAACACCAGGATGAATGAACAAAGACAGGAAACAAAAGAGGAAAATTTTAAATACATGCACCACGCAGTCTAATAGACCTGAGCAGTTATGATAATCCAGGAATGTGAATGAATGATAATAATGGCCCCTTTCCTCACTACACATAACCTGTCGCCACAGGCATCGTGAGACAAATCCTCGTGTATCTACAATGCAAATCAGCACATTCACCAACATATTGGCTTATTCATAATGGCTGCTTTTGAAAATGTAACATTGGAGTTGCTTTCTTGCGGAACAAAACTTCTTCAGTGCATTTGTGTTTGTTTTCTGCCATGCACAAATAACCACAACGTATAGTGGCCAATTGAACCGAGCACTCTTCTCCAGGACTTTTCTTTTACAGTTAATGTACTAAAATACCACAATCTAAAAATAATAAAATATTTACATGAAGACTATTAGTGTCATATACAATATAGTAAGTCTTAAACAATTGTCCTGTTTGGATATGAGTTTAAGAGGAATAACTTGATAAATAATATGATGCAGAAGATGTAGAGAACATTTATCAGACTGTTGGATAAACTTTGAGGTTGAGAAACTCAAGATTGAGAGCAGCTGATATGTCCTCTAATTACTGTATTCTAAGAATTATACTAATTATTTTATGCTTTAGTTATGCAGTAATTCAATAAGAGAAAACCCCAACAGTCAAATGGCCCTCTATGACTAAGCACTTGGCATCAGTGGGAAGGAAAAACTCCCCTTTAACAGGAAGAAACCTCCAGCAACACCAGGCTCAGGGAGGGGCCGCTATCTGCTGCAACGACTTTTCACTGCAATTTTTGAACGGATCACCTGTGGAATAACAATTATTGCTTTATAATAGGGATGAATAATCATAGCCTCAATGTAAGGATTCACTTATGTCCACAAAGGCCTAACTATAGGAAAGGACATGAGGGAGAGGACAAAGAAGAGGCAAATTTAAAGAAACAAAAAATAAATGACCACAACAAAGATTGGAGACCCATGAGCAATAAAAATCCCAGTTGTTTCTGTTGTCAAATATCCACAGCTGAAGTCTAAATAAAAAAAAAAACCCAAAACAAAAAAGCAAGACTGCAGAAGAAGAGGCAGAGTCACACAGACAGATGGAGGCATTGCATCTTTTCCACTCTCACACCATCTCATCTAAATGGACAAGCTGTACTTTGAGCTGTTTAGTTGAGTAAACTTCTCAGGTACAGTCTATCCGGTCTCAATATGACATGTAAATCCCAGAGGTGGGTGGCAGACTGAGAGGCAAGGAAGAGAGGGAGAGAGAGAAGGTAGAGAGACACTGAAGAGTGAAGAGAAGCAACGCGAGGCAGAGTAGTTGTCATGCATTCTTCTCATCTGTTTTTAATAAAAATCCTTTATCCGCCGAGATTCACTGCACCAGTAATCACCTTTCCTCATCTCTTCTGCCTTCACTTTTCCTCTCCGTCTCTTAACCTTCGCACTGCTGTAATTGCATATTTAACTCTAAACAGTAAAAATGCATTAAAGTGATGGTTGATAAATGCAGAGCCAAGCTCTTCAGCATTGTTTATTATGGAGCTGTTGCCTTAAAGCAGTCAATGTTTTTCAGTCTTTGCTGGTTGGCGAAAAAACAAAACAAAACACAACACAAATAAAACTTTCAGTCTTTTCTTCACTTCATCAAATAACATACGCCAGCTGACAGGTTCACTGAATATGAATATATATATATATGAATGAATGAATATAATATATTTTTACCACTAAGCTGCACTAAAAGTTGCCCTCTTAGTGTTTTACACCCAACAACTGCTGTTTTTTCTGCTTGCCCTGAGTGATCCCTCTTACAGCTCTGTTATTTACAGTATAGCTAGATTGTCAACAAATTCAACTTCTAGAAATGTCATTTTGTAATGGTAGTTGAAATAAATGAATAATTTTACTTAGAATTCAATTGAATTAAAATACATATAGCTTCTATAGAATGCTGATATACAATCAAAGTGATTTCTCAGGGAGTTACAATAATATGGACCTTCATTGCTTTTCTCCTTGTACAGCTTTATTCTTTTTTTTCTTTGGTGGTTTTTAAGTGCAGGTCATCTTCCACCTCCCTTACCTATGGTGTGCCACAAGGTTCTGTATTGGGGCCCTCATTGTTTCTAATATATACTTTATGCAGATGACATTCCGTTATACATTTCTTTTAAGCCCCAAGATGTTTCTAAGCTGAAGATTGTGAATAAGTGCTTAAACTCCATTAAAGGTTGGGTGGCTGACAACTTGCTCCAACTTAATGAAGGAAACCCTGACGTCCTTGTATGTGCTCCTGACAGATTTTCTTTTTTTTTTGTAGGGCAAAATTCACGGACCCAACATTTTTTAAAAAGAAAAAGGGATAGAAGAAAAATATAAATATAGAAGACAAAGAGACAACACAATGCCAGAGTACCAGCCTGCGGCTAACTGCACCTTGCAATACACCTGCAGCCGAGTCTTTTTGTCTTATACTCTCTCTCCTTCTTCCTCCTGTCTGCTCTGTCACTCTCTCTCCCCTCTCTTGCCATCTCTCCTGTGGTATGAAAACTTTATTGGATGCTGGCACAGTCCTTGAGGGGAAGCACTTTAAATGTCTCTGCAATTATACTTCTAATAATGGCTTCATACACATACACATACAGTGACATGCATGCAGCTGGGGACTGACAGTGACACAAAGGAAGTGGAAGTTACTCTGTCACTCTGTAAGGCTATTAATCTCTGTCACCTGAAGCTGTGCACATGTGTGTGCAAATACGTGAGAATAGAAGTAAGCAGAGTTTGCACATCTATCTTGACCTAGACGATTGGCAGCTTGTCAAAGGTGGGAGTGATTTAGTCACTACATCACCTTAGATTAACTTCCACATTGTTGTTTTGTGAAGACAATATACACTCACAAGCAACTACAGTACATTAGGTACACTTGTTCAATTGCTTTTTAACTCAAATATATAATCATCCAATGCAGACATAGTCAAGATGACCTGCTGAAGTTCAAACCAAGCATCAGAATGAGGAAGAAAAGATGACTGAAGTAAATTTGAAGGTGGCATGTGGTGATGATTGTTGCTGTCAGACAGGCTGATCTGGGTATTTTAGAATCTGCTGATTGACGGTGATTTTCCTACACAAAATTCTCTGGGGTTCACTGAGAATGGCACAATGTTGATGCTGCCAGAGGTCAGAGGAGAGCTTCACGCTGATAGGACAGTAACTCAAATAACTGGTTGTTACACTTTTCTGTGTAAGAGATGCTCTTACACAGAAGAGCATCTCTAAATACATCCATCCATCCATCCATCCATCCATCCATCCATCCATTCTCAGCTGCTTGTCCTTTTCAGGGTCGCTGGGGGCACTGGAGCCTATCCCAGCTGTCTCGGGGCGAGAGGCGGGGTACACCCTGGACAGGTCGCCAGTCTGTCGCAGGGTTAACACACGTAGACAGACAACCAGTCGCACTTCTCTAAATACATAACACGTTTAAACTTGAAGCATATGGTCTACAGCAGCAGACGACCATATCAGGTGCCACTTCTGTCAGCTAAGAGCAGGTAACTGAGGCTACAATCACCATAGTTCCCATGGGCTTACGTAAATTGACCAAAGAAAGATTGGAAAAATGTGGCTGGCTCAGATGAGTCTGTTTTTCTGCTGATTCTTACTGGGAATTGATCAGACTAATTGGTTTCAATGCAAGCAAAGGCCTCGCTGCAGTTGTAATGGGGCTAGATGACTTATAACAACAGGCCAGAAATCCCATCCTTGCAAAGCACCCCCAAAAGATACCCCAAGGGCCACGATCAAAGACCTTCTCCAAGTCCACGAAGCACATGAAGACTGATTGGGCAAACTTCCAGGTATTCTTGAGAGGATAAAGACTTGATCCAGCATCCCATGACCAGGATGAAAACTGCATTGCTTCTTCTGAATCTGACGTTCAAATAATGGATGGACTCTCCTCTAAAGTACGAGACTGACATAGACAACCTAGCAACGTCAGCAAGGAACTCAGAGCAAACATCGTTAGCCCCGGGGACCACCAACGAGTTGTTTAACTATCTTAGTGACCTCGCCCCTATTGATGGGTGAGTCATCCCACACTGACGGTTTGCCAGAGTCACTTAAAGCTGACTAAAAGTCTTGTTTTTAAAAACATTGGCAAAATCTCCCCACATCCAATTTCACTTCAGCCACAAAATGAACACTGAACACAAAATTCACAAAATCAATAATTGACCTGTGACCTAGGGTGGCCTACTACTTATGGTTGAACATGGTGTTAGTTATTGACAAACTGTGGTTAACTCTTTCTTCCACAGGGAAAAACCTGAGCGTCCATCCATCCATCCATCCATCCATCCATCCATCCATCCATCCATCCATCCATCCATCCATCGTTACAGTTTTCAAATGCACTAACTCAGCCTCTTCATCTTCTCAGCATTGTTTCCCTGTTCAGTGCACTGTTTCCAGCCACGAGGCACCATAATCACACTCTGATGTACGTGGAGCTGGAGCGAGTCTAAAAATGAGTATGTGACTGTTGCAGTATCTTTGAAGCAGTGTTAATGAATGTCCAGATTTCATCTCCCACACTAAAGAAGCTCAAATATACTAGCTGCCTCTTCAAAAACCTGTAAAAAAAAAAAAAAAAACTCTTCAAAGCTGGGAATTGTTGTCCTCTTAAACGCTGTTTGTGTGGTTTGTGTTCGTTTGTGAAATTTACACCTCCACAGCCAAAAGAAAACACATTGCATTGTGGAAACCAGCGTGGAATTTACATATTAGGTGTTATCCAGTTCCTTTAACTGAGCTGAGCATTTTTATGTTGCGGTAATTATAACAACATTAACAAGATGCTTCTCCCTAATCCATACAGCCATCAAAGAAGGGCCAAAAATGTAGTTCCTCAAATGGTTTCTTAAAGCTGGCATTAGGGCAGAAAAAGACTGCTTTACAGTCTGGTAGTTATGTGTCATGGCGGAACCAGAACTCTGATGTAGAACACAGAAAAGAATCTGCCAAAATGAACCTGGAAGTTTATCCAAGGGAAGAGAACTGGGAGCAGGGGGGGCCAAGGTTACCTGCAGAAATATGGAAGTAAACCGCTGATATGCTGGAACAAGAATAACACAAACTAGGAATTCATGTAGGTGAATTTCTAGATTAGCAGTTTCTGGCCAGCAGCTCTCTTAAGGTTCTGCCTGTCCATTTCAGGTTAATTAGGTTGAGGTCTGCACTTACTAATTACGGCTTTAGCTGTTGGAAAAGTGGCTTCATATTTGATTCTCAAATATTTTTGTATACAGATGAGTTCATGGACGACTGCAAGGTACCCAGGTCCCATTGCTCCAAAACAAGCCCCAATTAGTACAAATGCGTCAACCAGGCATGCAGCCCGTTACAGTTGCTCCTGCTTTTTCTTTTTAGTTTAACTTTTTTCTTACTTATTTCATTGTTCTTACTTTGTACTTTTGTCTGTTTTAATAGCTTTACTTTCAATCATGTGGATTGAGAGAGTTTTCGTTCTGCTTGTGGCCGCGGAACTGTTACCAGCCAGTCACCCTGATGCCGGCCGGCTCATCAATCAGACCCACAGACATATCAGCTGAATTCTGGAGGAAAACACACCGAGGATGCAGAGGTGGAGGACAGAAGAGGGGAAGGAAGGAGACGGCGAGACAGTGGAGGCTATAAGAGAGAAGGAGAGACAAACTGTGTCTGCTGTCTATTATAATGAGGAACATTTGGTTGCTAGCAAACAAGATGGATGAGCTAACAGCGCTAGCTCCCCCTCCAGGACACGGATCGTGCCGATCTGTTACTGCCTACAACTTTGGATCGTCATGGTGGTGGACTTGCCACTGTTTTCACTGTTTCTTCTGCAGAGCTATGGACTCTGAGACTTTCCCTTCCTTTGAGTCACAACTTCTTAAGTTCATCAAATATATTTTACTGTGTGTTAATTTACCGCCCTCGCGGCCCCACTGGTGTTTATATTCAGAATTTCACAGACTTATCTTCCATTAAAAACTGGAGAAAGTCTTGATGATCGGGGATTTCAACCTGCACATGGATGAGCTTAGCTGTAGCATGGCGTCTGACTTTCTATTTCATTCAGCATGTTTCTGGACCCACCCATGTTAAAGGCCACACATTGGACCTTGTGTTTTCTCTTGGCTTAGACATAACTAATCTCTGTGTTAAGGATGTACAAATGAGTGACCATTCTTGTGTTATTTTTAACCTTACCTTCCCTCTGGACACATAAGGATCTAATCTCATGTTCCATAAGTGGTTCATAAATCAGGATGTGAGCCCAGCCCACCCGACCCAGCCCTTAGAGCCAATCCTTATCCCGAAGTTACGGATCTGACTTGCCAACTTTCCTTAGCTGCCTTGTTCTAACATGCCAGAGGCTGTTCACCTTGGAGACCTGCTGCGGATATGTGTACGGTCTGGCGTGAGACTTACACCTTCTCCCCCGCAAGCTGGCTGCTAATCTAGTCTCTTTTTTGCGCTAATTTGTACGGCACTACTTTGGCTGGCGAACGGACATGTGACCAACATATCACTCTTTTCCCCCGTGACTCTGTGTCTGATCACATGCCTTTCCGCCAGGTGGTTTGTTTCGTACAACAGCGAAACAAACCAAAACAAATCCTCTTACGATGTCACAAATATCATGAAAAATCCTTAGAAAAGCCACACTGGACAATAAGCCACAGGGTTCAAGGCTTGTGCAAAAAGTAGCGGCTTATAGTCCGGAATTTACGGTATTATTTTTTATTGATTTAATAATTTAGTTTCCTTGTGAGTGTATAACTGATAACAATATGAAGGATTGGACATTGTTGGGAGCACTGTCAGGGTCATGTTCTTTGACTTCTCTAGTGCTCTTGTGTTGACCGTATCAGGGATGGACAGGAGGAGGAATACAGGAGTGTGGTGGACAGCTTTGTTGAGCGGTGTGAGCTAAACCATCTACAACTTAACATCACAAAGACAACTGATCATGGACTTTAGGAAGCATGCTCCTCCTCCTACCCCTGTCACCATTAGAGGGGCTGATGTGGAGGTAGTTGAGGACTACCAGTACCTGGGGGTACACATGGACTGACCATGTTCATCACTCTGTGGTAGATAGGGCTGTGTTCTTTGCAGCTGTGTGCTGGGGTGAAGACAGCCGATGCCAACAGGCTGAACAAGATGTTTAAAAAGGCCGGCTCTGTAGTGGTGTCGGACTGGACAACCTGGTGGAGGTGTCTGAGAGGAGAATGCTAAAAACGCTTCTCAGTATCATGAACAACCCCTCTCACCCCATGCATGCCTCCATGATGGACCATCAGAGCACACGCAGAAAAAGACTGATCGCCGCTAAATGCAGAACTGACCACCACAGGAAATCCTTCCTACCTGTGGCAATAAGAGGAACAACTCTTCCTCGCTCGGTAGACGACTTTTAGGATTAATATTAATGTAACTTTGTCTTTTACTCATTGTGCAATATTATTATTCATCTGTATGCTATTGATTGAATGTTTGTCTCATTCTCCCATTATATGCTGCTACACCATTTTTATTCATTGCATAACATATGTCATTTGTATTGAGAAGTATGTCATTTTATTGTATCGTATTCTATTTTATTCTATTGTTGTGCACTTGTTTTTCTTCTATTTCATCTTGCTGCAGTGAGCATGCTCATCAGGATAAATAAAGTTCTTATCTTATATTCCACCTCTGTAATATTCTTGTCAATATTCTTGATATTTATTTATAATCACCTCTGTAAATTCTTGATATTTATAATTGAGCGACTCATATTTATTAGTGCTATTTCTTAAATTTGTAAGATGTCTACTGTTTGTATTGTTTACATTAGTTTAGTCTGTTACTGTTACTCTCTTGGAGCAACTGTAACCCACAGAATTTTCTTATGGAATAATAAAGTATTCTGATTGATTCTGAAATCGTCACCCCTCTACTAACGTGCTTTATAGTTGATATGAAGTGCTGATATGCTACCTGGTTTTCACCAAATCTGCCACTTTTTTTATCCTGACTAGACATTTCCACTTTAGTCTCGTCTGTCCAAAAGGTACAGAAGTCTTCTGTTTTCTTCCAAAGCAACTTGTGCCACTGACACACGTCCATTTTCTTAATTTAGGTCTATAATCCAAGATTTTTGTCTCTCAGCAGTCACTGTTGTTGGAAGTGATACCAAAGGACACATTGGTTGCAACAGTGAGACGCTTGCCGGGTCTGACACAATAACGTGATTCTTTGTACACTCTCGCTCTGTACTGACAATCACAAAATAGTAGACGAGGAATATTTCATCCATTTCCATTAATTTTCCTAATCACTGACCCAGTATTGTGAAATAATTTAGTATCTTTTTCTTATTTTAACCAGATTGTTTCCACAGATGCTGAATAACTGGCGAAATGAAATGAGTACCGTATTTTCCAGACTACAAAGCGCACCTGAATATTAGCCGCACAACTTGAAATTATGAAAAAATCATATTTTGTTCAGACATTAGCCGCACCAGACTAAAAGCCGCAGGTGGGCTAGTAGCGCTAGCGAGCGGGCTAGTAGCACTAGTGGGCTAGTTGCGCTAGTGGGCTAGTTGCTAGTAGCGGCGGTGCACGGCCTGCCTTGCAGGTGGAGGGCAACGGAGTGACTGCTCCACCAGCCTCGGAAGAGCCCCGCAAAGTGGGCCGCGCACCGTCGCCCGACCGACCCAGCCCTTAGAGCCAATCCTTATCCCAAAATGGATCTGACTTGCCGACTTCCCTTAGCTGCCTTGTTCTAACATGCCAGAGGCTGTTCACCTTGGAGACCTGCTGCAGATATGGGTACAGGGCCAGCGAGAGCCAGCTTGCTAATCTAGTCTCTTTTTCACGCTAATTCGTACGGCACTACTTTGGCTGGCGGACGGACATGTGACCAACATATCACTCTTTTTGGTGTCTGATCACATGCCTTTCCGCCAGGCAAAATGGCGGAACAAACGAAAACAAATCTTCTTACGATGTCACAAAAATCATGAAAAAG
>VURO01044195.1:0-12575 GCA_015108175.1 Pelvicachromis taeniatus | reverse complement strand
CTCCCATGATGCATTGAGTTTTTCCTTTTCAGTCACCTTTCTCATTCACCATGTGTTAATAGATCTCCCTGCATTCAACCATACTTGTTATTAATCTCTGGCTCTCTTCCACAGCATGTCTCTATCCTGTCTTCCTTCTTTCACCCCAACCGGTCGCAGCAGATGGCCCCGCCCCTCCCTGAGCCTGGTTCTGCCGGAGGTTTCTTCCTGTTAAAAGGGAGTTTTTCCTTCCCACTGTCGCCAAAGTGCTTGCTCATAGGGGGTCATATGATTGTTGGGTTTTTCACTGTATGTATTATTGTAGGGTCTACCTTACAATGTAAAGCGCCTTGAGGCGACTGTTGTTGTGATTTGGCGCTATATAAATAACATTGAATTGAATTGAACTGTGAACGGCCATCTTTGAGCAGAGGAGGTTGCTTATGACACCAACTGTCTGCCATCAACAATGCAGTTTTGAGAACACTTCCCACGCCCCTCAACCCCGCTCACAGCTTGCGTCGAGTGATCTAATTGGGTCAAATGATAGGGTGAGGCAAGGTCTCACAATAGTTTCACTCAAAACCTCTGCTGATAACGACCCACACCTTTTTTCACACCTTGGCTCATGTGATAAGGCACAAGATCAGAAGTGGGTCAATGAACCTCTAAAGGGACAATTCCCACTAGGGATTAAATACCTGGGCCTCGCCATCACCTTCGTTTTAGCTTTAGAACTGAAGAAGCTTCTTGGATGAGAGGTGTAACGTCTCCAAGAAAATAGAAGTCCAGTTGCTTTTTTTTCAAACTCCGTAGATTTTATTTCATGCTAAATAAATACAATAATAAAATATTGTTAGAAAATACTATTATTATCATTATTAAAAATGACTTTTTCTGACATCTCCACACCTTCACAGAAAAATGATTGCAGCCTGGGGTGAAGGAAGTTTAGGATGAGCTGTAGCTGTTCATAACTATCTGCCTGTGATCCTGCTTCTGCTGCTCTGAGGTTTACTGCTCTTGGTGGATTTACACAACTGAATTAAACAAGATTTAAGCGGATGTTTTACAAGCAATTTTGGCTGATTTCCATCCTCTACACTGTTTATACTAGACAACATGAAGTTGGTTTGGAATTAAATTAATCTAAGCATCATTAGCTTAAATTCAAATTCATGTCTGCTACACCTAATGTCATGGTCCGGGGTCTTCTGACCTGCGTTTTCAGCTTATTGTTGTTTTCCGTTATGTTGCTGTCTGTGTTTTGGGTTTTTGCTGCTCCTTGGTTTGTTCTGTTTTTCTAGTGTGTGGTTTTGATTTATTATATTCCATGTTTTGGTTATTGTGGTTTGTGTTCTTTCTCAGTGCTGCTCTCCCCTGCCTGTGTTCCCTGTGTTAAGCATGTGTCTCGGTCTGTCTTCTCTGTGCTTTTGTTTCCTGTTTTACTTTGAAGGTCCATGTCTCATGTTTGTGTTTTCAGTTTTGCTTCCTTGTGCTCGTCAGCCCTGATGTCTCCCAGCCGTGTTCACCTCCTGCCTCTCGTTCCCCCTCGTTATGTCTTGTGTATTTTAGTCCTGTGCTTTCTGTGCTCCCTGTCGCGTTGTTAACGTCACTACTCTGCGCTGTGTGTCTCCCCCCGTGGTTCCCTGCGTTTCGTTTTCATGCTCTGGATTATTTATTTATTTATTTATTAATTATTTATATCCCAGCTGTCTTATGGCAAGAGCAACATGTTCTCACTCCCAAAGTGTAACATATTACACTATGTGACAAATCATTGGTACGCTTTCAGCCACCCAACACGTCTCTGTGTTACACTCGGACACAGGAGGACACATGAAAACTGTTTGGACTAAATCTACAAATTTACATTCATTTTACTTTCTCATCATAAATCGCTTTGGAAAACACGATTAAAGTTGTGGTTTAGGTTAAGGATAAGGTTATGGTTATGGTTAGGATTAAGGTTAGGGTTAGGGCTGGAATACCCGTCATGTGTTACCGACGGGAGCGTCATTCTATTGGATTCCATCATTGTATCATAGGGACGTGGAAGATTACCTTTCGCGTTTCCATGAGACGCCTCGGGACGTGACAAATTGTCGGTATGTTACGCGTTGGGAATGAGAACGGTCTCTGCAAGAAAGGTCAACCCTGGACAGGTCACCAGTCTGTTGAAGGGCTACCACAGAGAGACAGCCAATCATTCATACTCACATCACTAATCAATCTAACCCCACTGTATGCCACTGAAGTGTGTTAAAATAAAAAGTATCCAAAAAAAGTTGATTGTGTTCATCTGGACGTAGCATTTTCAGTGGGAGAAACGTTTAATCACTCATCCAAGTGACTTCAGACTCTAAGTCTCAGCTGAAGCTCAGTGGTAAATGCATGCACAGGAAGGTGGACCAGGAAGCTGGAATATGTGAAACACTGGGGAATTCTGAGTCAGTCAATATTTGTGTGAATGGAATGCATTCACACATTAGTGATCCACCTGGGTTATTATTATTCTAGTTTAATTTGCATTTGCTGAATTGGAGTTCTTACTTTGCTTTTCTTTGACAGGCTGAGGGATTCTGGAAAGAACTGGAAGTGATGAAAATGATGATTCCACCAAAAATAAACTACTTCTAAACTAACTAAACTTGTCAGGGATCCCTAACAAACCCTCTTTTTATTAGGAGCTGGGGTGTGTAGGTGTGGTGTTTTTGTGTTTCTTTTTCGGCACAGGTAGGCAGGGCGGTGATTTGCAGGATCCATGACGCACCTGCGGCACATCAGTCGTCATCAAAAGGAACGTTTTTAAAGAGCTGCACGACGAACGTCTGGTGTTGGAGTATTGTCACTTCCATGAGTGCCTGTCCCACTGCCCACCTGCCTGTGGCTCTGGAGATTGTGTTCCTGTCTGAATGGAGAGCTTTCTCGCCCACCAGTGCGAGTGGGCGAGAAAGCTCACCCTTGCCTGCACGTTATTTGCCTCTACCTTGAGTTACAAGAAAACCTCCACCTGAGTCTGTATTTCAATTGTGCCAAGTAAGCTCTCCAACTCTCCCTTATGTTTTTGCTCTTGGTTTTCAGAGTCACTCTTTATTATTATGTATTATTGTAGGGTCTACCTTACAATATAAAGTGCTTTGAGGCGACTATTGTTGTGATTTGGTGCTGAATAAATAAAACTGAATTGAATAAATTCACTAATTTGGAAGCAAATCATGTTTCCTCCTTGCGTCTTTATGCATAGCCAAGAAAACTATCCTTACGAATGGGAAATTAAAAAAAAAAAAAAATGCGTATGTGTCATTCAATACAGAAATTTACTTCGGGGTTACATTAGTCTGGAGAAAATGTCTGCCACTTCAAAAAACCAACTGGGTGAATGTGTCTCTCTGGTCCCCACTGATCAATTCCATTACTTAGTGGGGGTGGTCAGCTGTAGTCTCATTTCCTTGTTTGCCTTACGGGTGATTCGAGATGGTCTTCTGGGCCGTGGTCTGGTGGTCTCCAGAGTGCTAGAGAGCTGCGATTGCTGTTTTGGTGTGCCTGTGCATCTAGCATGGTGGTGGTCTAGGACTGGGGTTGGTGCTGCCTGATGGTCTTGAGATGTGGGGCCTGGGGTGCTTGTGGTGGTGGGGGCTGGCCTCTTCTGAGCGGGTCTGGGTGCTGGGCTTTGGACCCTGGTGCTCAGGGTTGCTTGGCTTCTGGCTGGGTCCCTCTTTGTATGGGGCTGGTCTGCGCTCCCATGGCCAACCTGTCAGTGGGTAGGTTGTGTCAGAACAAGTTTGGATGTCACAGGCCAATTGGGTGGGGTGGGACATTCAGAAGGAGGAGCAACCATTGCTGGGTCCAGTTTGTCTTGGACCAGTTAGTCTTTTAAAGGATAAATGGACTTCTGAGTACTCAACTTGCTATGTAAGTGCTTTAACCTTCACATGCATTCATACTCTGATGGATTCTTTGGAGAGCAACTTGGGGTTAGTATCTTGCCCAAGGATATTTGGCGAGCAGACGGGGATTGAACCACCATTAGTAGGTGACCTGCTCTACCGTCTGAGCTACAGCCAACCTTTTCACCCATTCACCCTGGACCTGACATTTTCCTAAGGCCCTGTTTCAAACATCCTGCCTGGAAGAGGGGGTCTACAGATGGTTTGTGCTATGCTTTGGCTTCATTCCAGTTTGCTGGTTTGGGCCGGCATCTGCTTGCCGGCACCACAGGAGAAGGGGCGGTCAATGTATGCACATGTGTATTTGTCTTTCTGTGTGTCACTAGAATAGAATACAATTTAACACAGTGAAATAGAAGTTTCACTGTGTGAGTAACGCTGCTTTCTGTGAGCAGCGTTACTCACAGAAAGTAACGCTGCCACCTGTGGTTCTGACCTGAGAGCTCACAACTTTTTAATGTTTTTTAGAGACAGGGCTGAAACCCTTTAGGAATCAGATCACCCCCCCTTCAGGTGGTTTGTCTGATCACTCAACTGCCTTGCCCCCTGGTGCTGACCACGTGCTCTCTGACTTCAGGACCTTCTCCCTGCCGGAATTAACTAAGGTTGTGAATGCAGCTCGATGTACAACCTGTTCCCTGGATCCTTTACCAGCGTGGGCTATAAAAGAACTGTGGCCAGTTTTAGGACCTTACATTGTGTTCCTTTTAAATACTTCTTTGACAACCGGAGTTTTTCCTGCCTGTTTTAAAACTGCTGTAATAATACCGGTTTTAAAAAAGCCTGGACTAGATGTTGACATGGTTACAAGCTTTAGACCTATCTCACATCTATCTTTTCTGTCTAGGTCTTAGAAAGAGTCATTTTTAGGCAGCTCACTGATTATTTGTCAACTAACAATCTGTTCGAGCCACTTCAGTCTGCCTTTAGACCAAACCATTCCACTGAAACAGCTTTAATCAAAGTGGTGAATGACTTGTTGGTGAACGCAGATACTGACCGTACCTCAGTCTTACTACTTTTAGATTTAAGCGCTGTCTTTGACACTGTGGATCACTGTATTTTATTGGATAGGTTAGAACAATGTTTTATCATGGTTGAGATCTTATCTGTCTGGGAGAACTCAGACTGTTAGTTTTAACAGCGATCTCTCTGAGACCTGTGCGGTGAGGCATGGGGTCCCTTGTTACTTTTTATCTTAAAAAAGTTATTATTATAGTTATTAAGACATAAATGCCAGAGGGGCCTTTAATTTCAAATATTAGATTCAGGGAAAAGTGAAGTCAATGTACTTAGCTACAGCATTTAGAATTCTTATTCTAAATGCTGTAGCTTTTATATTTGAGCAGCAAGTTGTTTCTTTTGGTTGACTTTTCATATACAACATTATTGAGCAAAGAATTTAAGGATTTAATATACATATAATCAAATTAAGTCAAATAAAATACAATTATATTTTCAAATATATTTCACTTTACAAATGTCAACTTTAAGTTCATGATGGTGCTGCAGGATGAAACTAAATCCCATCTAGTCATTTGAAAGAAAAGCATTGAACAAAAACACAGACCAAATTTCTTTTAACCAAATCACGAGAGTTTAAATGGCAGTGTCTTACTGCTTTAATTTAATTGACATAATTGTTTTTTCCATTTTACCATTTAGGGTTTCTAGAGCCGCTTCCTCAGATCTGAAGCTTCAGCTGCCATTTCTTCCTCTGATCTCCACTTGGATGGAATGTCCTTATCCTCTTGATCATGGTTATGTAACTACAAAGACAATGAAATAATGTATTATAAGAACAAATTTGGGTTGTTTTCTGTATGAACTAGCCCATGAAAATGCATTGAAATATCAACTGATATTGGAATTTCAAAGATGTTTGTACAGAGTGCAGATATTCTTCCTCAAAACCTGTACATGAGACAACTTTTAAGTTCAGTATGGAGCCCCAGTAATCAATTTATGCATGCACAATATAAAAATGTGATCCACTAAATTAAAATTGAGAAACTCATGATAATGAATTTGTCACTCAGCTTGTTTGTGTTTGTCACTGTATTTGTAGCTGTTACAGTTTTTCATTTTATCATACAAGAGCAAGAATAAGAGCAGAAACATGGCAAATTGTAAATTGCCCATTGCTGTGGGCCCCGGTCTGGATGGGCCTGGGCCCCCTGGCCTTGGTGGTTTCCAGGGAGCGGGGATGTCTACTGGGGTCAGCGGGGGGAGCTGGTCCCAGGGAGGGGCTACGCTACCCCCCCAATTCCTTCCCTCCCTCCCCAACTGCCTCCCTCTTCCCACTCCATCACACCAACCCAAACATGCAGGGCCTTGGGATGCAGATATGTCACCAGGGTGCGTCCCCTTCTGGCCAACTGCGCCTCAGTTTTATTCCACAACCTAGTCATCCACATTACTCAAACTCTCATAAAACATACATATAGGGGTGGGTAAATTATACAGCGTCCAGAGGACAGTTTGAGTACTCAACCTCACCTCTGGCACTGATGCCCACCTCTCAATTTTAAATGCACATAGACATTCTTGGGAGGGGCCGTACTAACACCTGTTGCTCTCTGGCAGAAAGCACCATGCTCCTCCCATGTTTTAAAGAAGAGCACGCAGCAACACCAAATATGAACGGGCAGAGAAAGGTATGAAGTCTTCACACACCCCCGTTCTCTGTTCGCCATCAGGGCGAGGGGGCTGGGAGGAGCAGTCAGCCATCTGGTCGGGGTCCCGGATGCTGGGCCTCCCTGCTACTGCAAACTTTTGAATATAAGTGCGCTTAAGCACACAGGTATGCACACACAGATGTACACACGGGTACACACAGACACAAACTATATCTTCCTTGGCTGCTACCTCAAAGCAGCCAAGGAAGTAGCTGTCGGTGTTGCCTGCTGCACAATAACATTTAATATTTTGTATTTACTGTTGCTCACACTTATTGTTGAGAATGGAAATTTAACTAGTTTGATACTGTCATATTATAATATTAAAACATGGTATTTTGTGGAAATATATATGTATTAATATGTATGCATATTTACATTTAACATGATATTGCTATCAGGTCTTTGTGTAAGTTTCAGGGTGGAAAATATGGATAGCTTGAATATTGCAAAATATTGTAGTGTTAGCTTATTATACTGTAGGCTGTTGTGCATTTGGGGAAGCACAGACAGTTAGATCTTAGAATATTCTATTACTACCAATCTATGGAATGGTAGTACGCTACACGTAGTTTGTGATAGGTTGTGTAAATATAAGAGGGAAAACACGTTGACATTGAACAAGTTGATATTTAAAAGGAAAATAAGAAGGCCGAGTGCGAAAATAACATGTTGTTATCAAACTAGACTGAAGGGGTAAAAGCAGGTGCCACCTATCAACTCTGGAGCCAAGTGATGTGAAACATTGTTGTTTTGGGAATAAGTGTGGGGAGGGAGTATGATGACACTATATCTGTACAGTTTGAGGGACTGCCCCTCAGACTGTACAGGCCCCTTTGCCTTGCATTCGTTGTATGTGCAAATTCTCTTCCTCTGGAGGAATAAAGCTTTGAAAATGGAAATATGATGTGATGAGTGTTTATGCAGCCCAGACAATAAAAGAATTGGGGACAACATTATCTAGGTTATTGTGGCGGTCCCCATATTGTGTTGCTCTGTGTTGCTTTTGCTTGTTTTTGTTTGTTTCAACAGGTGATGCAGTGGATTTTTTTTTCTTTTTTGTCTTCTCTCACTGTCACTCGTCCCCTCTGTTTTTCTCTCCCTCCCATTCTTTCTCTCTTTCTCCTTTTCCTATCTGCCAGTCAGGTCTATCCTGTCTGAAAATAAAATAAAGGACAAGGTCAGATCTTATTTCACCCAGTCTAGGTTATTGTATCGTTTCTGGGCATTGATAAACCTAATTTTCCCAATTCTGTATGTATACATGGCAGGTAAAAATTGTTTCTCAGTTTTTCCTAATTTTAGTTTGTTTCTTAATTTAGTGTTTATTTATAAACACTAATGCATGTCTTGCTCTGTTCTTAACTGACACAGATGACTTGCTTTTATTGTTTGTCACTCACTTTAGTTTTACAAATAAAATCATCTTCAATGGCTTCAATCTTTTTCACGAGCCATGAGCCAGCTTGTGACTCCAGGCTCTCTTAACTGCTCAGTAAATCCTTGAGGGTTTGAACAAGAAGAGAGAAATTATAACAAGGGAATCTGCTTTTTTAAGTTGTTATTTATAAACCTGCTGCATGAAGGTCTACATAAACACCAGGGTGGCAGTCTAGATGCAGTTTTAAATGATGTCATTTGTTACTCTCATCAAGTTATAAACATTGAGCATGAATGTATGAACTGTAAAATGTTCCTGAAAAATATGTGGAAAGAATTGCAGGTGATCACAATCATCAGTGGTGCGACCTTCTACACCATGTTCTATGGACTTGATGAATGACTTATATTCCCTTAAATACTATCAGGTAGCAGTAATGTTTTTTGACTCTTCACCAAATATTCAGTGACATTAACTTGCTGAGTAATCGCTTTACAAAAGCTATCAAACACTTGACCCTCACCAAAGTCAACATTAAACAAAGTTGATGTTCTTGGAGGAATTTCTGAATGTAAGCCCAGAGTACCAATGACTCTAGGTGAGGCAAGTTCTGCTGAAGGCTGGAAAATAGGGGGCAGCACTGGCTCAGAGCTAGGTGAACCCCCAGATGCTGTTAAAATGTACTGCTGTTATGGCTCAGGTACAGCATCTTTGTGGGGTTCAAAGTACTCCTTATTAGCATCACTGATGTCCACATGAGTGTTTTGTATATAGCTATACTTTTGCAAAACTTTGAATTTTTGCATCTGACTCAGCAAGAGCAGTCTGCATTGCATGCAGATCCTTTCTAGCCTTTATAACAGCTTCTATTTGTTTCTGTTCAAACTCTGTTATTTGCAATTTCTCCTGAGCCTCCCTAGATTTCCTTTGAGCCAAAGAGGTCATGAGTGCCCCTCCTCCCATCCATCCATCCATCCATCCATCCATCCATCCATCCATCCATCCATCCATCCTCTTCCGCTTATCTGGGGCTGGGTTGAGGAGGCAGCAGCCCAAGCAGAGAAGCTCAGACCTCCCTCTCCCCAGCCACCTCCTCCAGCTTGTCCAGGTGAATGCCTTGGCCAGCTGAGAGCTATAATCTCTCCAGCGTGTCCTGGGTCTGCCCCGGGGCCTCCTCCGGGTCATGAGCAGGACACCTCACACAGGAGGCTCCCAGGAGGCATCCTTGTCTCACCCTATCTCTAAGGGAGAGGCCAGCCACCCTTCGAAGGAAGCCCATTTCCGCCGCTTGTATCCGCAATCTCGTTCTTTCAGTCACTACCCACAGCTCGTGACTATAGGTGAGGGTAGGGATGTAGATTGCACGGTGAATTGAGAGCTTCGCTTTTACACTCAGCTCTCTCTTCACCACAACAGACCGATACAGCATCCGCATTACTGCAGCCGCAGCACCGATCCGTCTGTCCATCTCCTGCTCCTTTCTCCAGTCACTCGTGAACAAAACCCAGAGATACTTTAACTTTTTAACTTATCTGGTTTGTAACCGATAAGTGGATACGTGGAGTGCCCACGTCCATGACCTGGAGTGGGCACTCCACCCTTTTCTGGCTGATGACCATGGCCTCGGACTTGGAGGTGCTGATTCTCATTTCTACCGCTTCACACTCGGCTGTGAACTGCTCCAAAATGAGCTGGAGGCCATTACCCGATCAAGCCAACAGAACCACATCATCCACAAAAAGCAGTGATGAGATTCTGAGAACACCCAAATGAAAGTCTTCCGCCACTTGGCTATGCCTAAAAATTCAGTTCAACTTATTGCCGGCTATGCCAAGCTCTTGCAATGGTTGTATAAGAATTGAATGGCCCGTAGCAAGCACCCCCCACAGGACATCCCGAGGGCACTGCCACCAAGGAGTTGTTTAACTGTCTCAATAACCTCACCCCCGAAGATTGTCATCCCCTTCATCCCCCAGACTCTGATTTCTCCACAGAAGATGTCCCAGTGGGATTAAGGAGGTCCTCGAAGTATTCCTTCCATCGCCCAACATTTTTCTCAGTCAAAGTCAGCAGTGCTCCACCCGCACATGAGGGGAAGAGGTTGAACCCCTCTTCCCCTCCTGAGTCGCCTCACGGTTTGCCAGAATCACTTCGAGGCAGTCCGAAAGTCTTTTTCCATGGCCTCTCCGAACTCCTCCCACACCTGAGTTTTTGCCTCAGCTACTGCTGCTGCCTCCAAAGTCCTACAGGCTAACCAAACCAGAGAGGACTCCTTTTTCAGCTTGGTGGCCCCCCTCACCTCAGGTGTCCACCATTTGGTTTGGGGGTTACCACCACGACAGGCACCATCCACCTTGCGGCCGCAGCACATTGAGCGGCTTTGGCAATGGAGGTGCTGAACATGGTCCATTTGGACTCAATGTCCCCAGTCTCCCTTTGAACACCCCCTCCCATTATCTTTGTCTCTCCTTTGTCCTTTTCTTTTTGTAAAACTAAATAAACACAGATAATTATTCTCATTCACTGAGCATACATAATATATTAATCCAGACTGAGTTTTACTGACAACAAGCAACAACATCAGTCTTAAAGTTAAACTTAAACATAACCTTCATTGAACTTATTCCTCATAACAAGTTATAAACACATGCTAATATATAGTCGCTAGCACACAAATAGATATACAAATGAGTAATAGTCACACAGCTGAAATAGTAACTCAGTAACCCGCCTTACACATGCATCACAAATCAGATAGTACGTTTATAATACGTAATAGAGACTTACAGATGCATGGGCAAAGGTTTCTCCTCCACTGCGCACTTGTAGCAAACTAGTTAGCATAACAAACTTCCCAAATACCAACTGTGGCCACAAGAGGGTGCCAAATCATACAAAACAAAGCCATCTTAACACATTCAAGCTACAGCAACACAATTATTAGCAGCCACATGTGAATCAGTTCATTAGCGGTGAATTGTGCTTTCATACTGCTATAGTGACACACTGGAGCTTGAGCTTGGGAAAACAATGCCAGTTGTGCAGAACTAGAAGATAAGTCAGCAACCACCATAGTGCTATTTTCATTTAGTTATGTTCTTACTGGCGAGCAGAAGAGAATGAAGAAAAAAAAAATTCTAATTAACCAGTAGGGATGACCAAAAATGGTCCATCTTACCTCATCATAGATGCTGTCATTATGCTTAAAGTCCCCGGCCTTCCTGGGCAGCACATGGACGTGGACATGCTGTAAACATAAAAACAAGGTTTAGACATCGTGGTTGATCTGGAAAAAATCGTACTTTTTCCTGGGAGCACTGTGACAGAAAATTTCCAGAGAGAGTTTCAGTACATCACAGTATGCTGGAAAAGCCATCAGAATGCCACTGGCATGGCACAAAACACATGAGGGCGAGGGTGCATTTCACCAAGCAGGGATTTTTTATTTTTATGTTTTTAAGAACTAGGACCCAGGAGCAAGAGACATCTAACAGTTTTTGCTAATATGCAATTGCACTATATAGCTATACTACTGAATATAAAATTCTACTGAAAATACAATTCACAAAGAAATAAAAAGACAAATTCAGACCACCCCAATATAAAACAGTGTTTTACCAGTAGTGTTCTGGAGCCTTTGAAATTCAGAACCACTGCGTATACAATTGCTTTTACACATCTTTATTTCTTGATTTTGAATAATTTTGCCCTATGATATCATAATCTGTATAAAGCTTTTTTTACTTCAGTAATTAAACTATTATCTGTTTAAGATAATAGTGTTTATTTTAAAAGTAAAATTTCCCAATTATGGCATAAATTCAGTTCTGAATTTAAAATCCTTCTCTTAACTAGTTCTTATTACTAGTTAAGCCTGAATGACTCTACTAGACCAAGAACACACATGGAATTAATGACGACATGACAGGAAACTAACTGAGGAAACTGAGGGTTTAAATACACTGTATGATGAGGATGATTAGAAACAAGTAAGAAGACAGCTGAACTAATCTAACTAATGAGACATGGAAAGTAGAACTTGAACATAATGCACACAGACAAAGGGCTAACACAGTAAGACAGGAAACATACATGAGAAAAGCTTTAAGAGAAGCTAATAGAGTCTTCATATGAATTACATGAAGTGCTGAAGCTGTGAATTTCAGCATCTGCATGGATGTTAAAAGGAACCCCGGCTATTATGACAAGTTACTGTAAATATGTTACAAATGATCTCTACTACATAAAAACATACCTCAAAATAACTACAATGTTTTCGTTATTCATTAAATCTTTGTTGTTTAAAACGGTTTTGGTTCCATGGGAGATGCCATGTTTTTGCGCACACAATGCATTCTGGGACGATGACGTATATAGTTGTCGGAAGTATTAGCTACGTAGTAGATTAGAAGGAGACAGTAAGAATGTAACTATATGTCATTAACATGTGTCCACGCCTCATCGACCTCTACATGATCAGTAGCTGCATCTTGAAATCCTGCATATATGCCACTTGGTTCTGGATAGACTGTCCTTATGTTGTTTACTGCACATGGGATGACAACGTACGCTAGTCAGCCAGCCATA
>VURO01044193.1:0-13845 GCA_015108175.1 Pelvicachromis taeniatus | reverse complement strand
CTGGACATTATTCAATTCAATGTTATTTATATAGCGACAAATCACAAAAACAGTCGCCTCAAGGCGCTTTACATTGTAAGGTCAACCCTACAATAATACATACAGAGACAAACACAACAATCATATGACCCCCTATGAGCAAGCACTTTGGCGACAGTGGGAAGGAAAAACTCCCTTTTAACAGGAAGAAACCTCCGGCAGAACCAGGCTCAGGGAGGGGCGGGGCCATCTGCTGCCACCGGTTGGGGTGAAAGAAGGAAGACAGGATAGAGACATGCTGTGGAAGAGAGCCAGAGATTAATAACAAGGATGGTTGAATTATGTCCTCAAAGTTCGGTTTTGTCAATATCTGTCTGTATAAGAGGGTTAGGGTTAGGCTAACCCTAACCTAACCCCTAACTCTGTATAAGACAGAGTTAGTGTGCTATCGATCTGTTATCAATAATCTATTGGTCTGATATCAGTCTGATGTCACACTATTGTCAGTCAGTTTTTAGTGTTCTTGTTTTTATAAGTGCAATGAAGTTGTTCTAGTTTCACTCGTGTGACTGAGCCATTAGCTCTGAATTAGGAGAAAGCTTTGTCAACGTTAGCGTGTGCAGCGTTGATTTAATTCATGTTTGCTCGGCTAACGTTGTCTCAGCATTGTGGTGTATGAGGTTAGCCCTTTTCTTTGTAGTATTTTCACAGTATTTAAATGTATTTAATAACATATTTAATAGTTGGTGTCTCTGTATCGATAGAAGATCAATATGCAAACTGTCGCTACACTGGGCTGTCTACATTTTTGCCCCATGCCTACTATCTATACCGTTGCTTTTATAATGAACTGCATTACATTTTCCCTTCGCTAAGCTTTATTCCTCTATAAATACATTGTAATTGCACTCTCATGCTTCACGCTGAAGCCTGAACTTTGAAACATTCGCGCAAATGCAAATTTAGATGCTGACATCTGAGGCGCCTCCGTACACGTCTTTAAACAGGATCACAATCTGTTATGTACATGCAGGGCCCTTTTGCTCAGCTTATATGACTTGCCTCATTGCACAGGCACTGAAAAGAAAATGAAGACATCCTCTCTCTGTCTTTCTCATTCTCCCACTCAAATCTCTGTATCTGACTTTTGTCTCTGCAAGTGAAGCGAGAGCCTCTGAGTCTTTGAAGCCTGCTGTACGCAAAGCTCACTGTGGGAAAGTGTCTTCTTTGCTTTGCATCACAGAACTTTGGTCTGAGTCCAATAAAATATACATATGTGCCATGTATAATGTATAATACCATTCTCTAAGCGTACCATGTGTACGAATGCTATACAGCTGCCTGTATAAGAGTCCTATCCAGGTCAGGTGAAACCACACACCTGTCAAATTGTATCATGGAAAATTATAAAACAATAAAAGAACTTCCTGTTTATTAGTTGTTTTAAAGCGTATAATGGTAGATTACGTCACACGAGTCTGCGTCACATTAACAGAATTCATAAATGTGTTAATCGGGTTTTCACTGGTAAAAATTAAGAAAGCATCTTCTGTTGGTTTTTGACAGTTAATCAGCTTCAGTGCTCAAACCCTCTGTGCTGTTTGAGGCGTGTTAAAATTAGACCGGGCTGTCATTCACACGCCGTCGTTCTCTCACTTTCACTTTCCAAAAATGAAGAATGGGCCTTGACATGTTTGATGGCGAAACCATTCTTTTTTCTCTTCTTCTTTGTTTGTGCACTGTGCAGAGAGAAGTGGCTTCTCTCTTAATTGTGTTCTTTGGTCTGAGCTTGATCGAGGGCATGTTTAGTCTCACTTCCTTCCTCTATTCCATTTCCTGATTTCCTGTGCACGTTGAGGCCCAGGCCGGTCTGACTGACAGACTTTTAGCAGCTGGTTGGTTTTGCGGCAGCGCTCTCACTCTGAAGCTGCAGTTTAAAATCCTGTGTCATGGAAAGCAACAGCGGGCTAGACAAGTTTGGGGCGCAAGGGCAGATTTCAACTTCAATCAAATGATATAATTATATGCTTTTAAACCCAACGCAGTAACAATTTCATGGCGTGCTTTGCAAATTCACAGGCAGTCACTGGTTGTCCTTTACCCTACCCTTTCACTATTGTGCTTTTAGTGCGCTCTGTGACAGACAGTCAGCTCACACAGGGAAGGGTTGCTGGTTGCACCATGACAAGCAATCACGTTTCCTCTTAAAGCTAAACCCTGAATTCCACTGAGTCAAACACACCTACTGATTATGTGGGCTTTGTCGGGTAGAGAACTAAAGTGCTGTGCTGGAGTTTGGTCTAGACTACAATTATGGTCGTTCCTGCAATGTACAAGCTCTGATCAAAACTGAAAATCGTGCTTTATATTGATTCTTGGTCCTGATGCTGATACATTGATGCTAGACCAAAGCAAATGCTGTGCCGTTTGCACAAGTCCAGACACATAAACGGACGAATGTCTACTTAACCAATCTTTGTTCATTGTTCATCTTTTTTTCACCAAAGGACAGCCTCTTAGTTTGAAAATGATGCCTGCACACCAGTGCCAAAACAGAAACCGCAGTTTTCTTGAAGGCCACATAAAACTGCCCCCACAGACTCTTCCATTGCCCAACTTCACTTAAGAAATGTTCACTCTGTTTTTGGCCAACTTCCCTTTAATGACAACTGCAGCAGAGGTGCATTTTACTTAACTCAATACAACTTTACGTTGTATTGAAGTCTAAACACATGAGACATCGGCTGCTAAGACAACTGTGAGTTGTCTTTAAAGCTTCACCTTAGCTAACTGGAGGCAGTGAACTAGCCCTGATCGTGTTTGTGGTGTTGGCACCGTCTCGGGAATTTTTACAAAAAAATATTCTTTGCTGCCCAGTTGGTAGTAATAAGCCCCCTAAGAGGTTGATAGCCCAATTATCCCTATAATTGATTAGCTCTTTGCTAATCAAGTAAGCATTAGCGCTAACTTGGCTAAATTCTTGAACTTCTAGCCAAATATGGTCACTTCTGGCTCCCAAACCAGGAGAGCAACAGAAAAAACGCTCAAATCAAGGCTTTAAAAAAGTAGTCTTCACCAGAAATAAAGATACAGTACACATCAACATTAGCATGAGCTGAGAATCCCCAACTGCTCACGGTAGATTGCTGCCTCTCCCCAAGTCTGGCAGAAATGTCTTCCTATTAAAAGGATGTTTTTCCTTCCCACTGTTGCCAAATGCTTGACCGTAGTCGTCTGATTGCTGATGTTTTCTCTGTGTTTCTTGGAGGGTCTTCACGATATGAAGATCCTTCATCAACTATTGTTGTGATTTGGTGCTATATGAATAAAACTGAATTGAAAAAAAAATGAAACAGACAGTCATCAGATACTTTCTTTGATAATTTCACGGCTTTTCCATCCGACATCCGAGTGACCTACTGGGTCTCTGATGGCCTGATGTGGTCCATCTCCCAACAGAAATGAAACACAATACAAATAACCTAAACACAATTAATGGTGCAGAAAGAGAAGCAGCCCTTCCTGATTTCGACATCACGCACATGAGCTCTCCAGAGATTTTGAAGCATCATACATTAATTAAAGCAGCCAACCTCAACACAGCAGGCTAGCCCTGCAGGTCCCATTGTGTCCTCTGAGATGCCTCTGTGGAGGCCAGACAGGCCCTTTGTAGCCCTGTCCTACCGCTGCCTTTGTCTTTCCCTCTCGTAGGTCCCACGGGTGAGGCCACAGTGGCGTCCCATGTGTCATTATGGGCCAATGATAAAGTAGCTGCCACGGTCCTCATGAATTATGCAGGGTGAAAAAGGGAAGCAGCTCCACCCTCAGTTTCATAAATTTAACTTAGAGGAGACAGAGGGAGGGAAGTTGTAGGGGGGCTTCTGTCACCCTTTATGATTATGTGCATGTAGGAGGAGTTGGGGGTGTTCGTATCCAGCCTCATGTGGTGTGAATGTGCTTGAAAGGAAAAACTATGAGTTATGGTTTTACTGACAAGCCAGCCTGAGAACAAATACTCGCTACTCAAGCTAACAGCACCTGAACCTATGAAGGTCATAAAGGTGTAGAGCTGCTGCTATGACCGCGTAGATTTCCCCCCCGTGAAAATCCTATCAGCCAACAGGAAGTAATGCACTTCATATCCTGGTGTATACTGCAAACAGCCAAAGGTGAACTACAATGTGTGTGTTACATTAGCAGTTACAACAAAATGACGTCCACCTGAGGCCCTCGGACTGAGCAGAGAAACCTGCTTCACACGGTTTCACTTGAAGCTGGGAAACACAAAGACACAGTGGCAACATCACCAACGGGACTTTGTAAATGTATGGGATTGTGCTCAAGCCTGCTTCCAATGCTAATTTGCCTTCGAGTGTGGCTCCATCACTGACGTGGTCTGTGTAAGCCATCCAACCATGCATAAAACACAGAGTGTCTATAAATAAGCTAGTCTATCCCGGGCCAGGCCGGGCAATGAGCATAAATGCAGTTCATAACCTTTCCACACACAGCATGTCATTATGTCACGGCTGACAGACGACACTCAACTATTGATAACCCTCCGTTAGCAGCGACATCGATTCAAACGTAACATCTGCCAGTAAATGGACTAATAGGCTTCTCTTACAGCCCCGACCGGCCTGTGGCTGAATTCACTATGTAAGCAGATCCTTGGAAGGCTTTATTTCCACTGCCCCTGATAACATTAAAATCTTCTAGGCTTTCTTAAAACGTCCACATGACCCAGACACGGAGCTCAAACAGCAGAGTCCCAATTCAATTGTGAACGAGCGGTAACTGCATATCATATCGACTGGGCTTCTTTCCCCCAGGAAACACGCCTAATCCCCTCCTCTCATCAGTACATCACGGTACCCATATCATACCTTAATCACCTGTTTGGAGCGGATGAGCGCATTAGAGCATCGATTACAGGTAACACACAGTAATGTGTGTGCACGGCTGTGTGTGTTACTCAGGCCTGCAGACTCAGTAGGTGAGTGGCCATGTCGCTGTGTGTGCTGTCACCACGCCAGACGCCCAGATTCACGGTTATGAAGGTGAATATTAATCTGGTCCTGGTTCAAGCTGTCCTGTCATTGAAGCAGATGGTATCAAAGCCACACGGCCACGTCGAGCTGTCCATCCCATAAAATAAAGACAAGGGAGATTATATGGTTGCCTTTGTTCATTCTTACTCTTCCTTAGGCAAGCCAAACAAGCCCTTTGTGCTTGCTGTGTCTTTTTGAAGCACTACACTCCTGTCTGTCATCGTGGATCAGCTTTCTTCTAAACAAAACAACACATCTCTCTCGTTAGGATTAGAGATTAGAGAGATTAGCACTAATTAGGATCGTCTTTAACAAACCTCACCTGTGTACAAACATCATGACGGAAGAGCGCAGGTTTAGGCTGTGACCGTCCACATCAGCCAGCAGTAAGCTGCTGAGTGAAGTGTCACAGTCAGCTTGTGGCGCGTTTCTGTCACGCTACAACTTTCACGCAGCTCAAAGTTGGCTGCCAAAGTCCGTCCGTTTGGTGCTCCATTTCCCCTCCGCCTGTCAAACCTGCTCGCTCCGTAATATGAGCTCCCCGAAACAGAAAGGAGCACGTTTGTGTCTTCGGCATACATTTCGCACACGGGCCTCGAGTTGACGCCACAAACCAGAGCTGACATTGTTGCGTTTGTACCGTTTTCCGCCGCCGAACCACACAGTTTGGGGCTCGGCCGAGATCCGTGGAAAAGTTCAACATTTGTTGAAACCGAGCCTCTATTTGTGCGCCACGTTGTGCCGAACTACAAATGACGGCTCTGCAGTCGAGTTAAGATCGGGTGGTGTTGCAGCAGGAGTCCGGTTTTTACCGAAGAGCAGTGAAACTTTAAAGCCGCTGCGTTCTAACGGAGTCTGGCTCTCTCTACCGGGGCCAAGTTTCGGCGACGACAGGGAGGAACGGACAATAGGGCGGGGGGGTCTACGGTCCGCGTCTTACCTGTGACATTTGCGGCCGGAGGTTGATCTCCTTCAGGTTGATGGTCTGGGGTCTCAGGTTGTTGAGCAGATGGCACAGGAGGACTCCATCCCGGAGGGTTTGAGCCAAGTCAAATACCTGAGCAGAGTCCCACGTCACCCGGTGGTTCGCTGGGAGCACCTTGCAGTGTATCAGCCACAGCGCGCATTGCCTCCAGTACTCCATCATTCTTGTGACTTCGGGAGGTTTCTTTGAGTGAAACTGTTAACTGTTCCGTGGTGTCTTACGCGTTAGCCTAAATCGCATCCATGCTACACTTTAAAACCCCGATGAAAGCTGAGGAGGACCGCTGCTCGGGCTGCCGGAGATTCAGGCGACTGCTCCGGGGACGACAGTCCGACACAGTGACAGAGGCTGTGGATGGAGCGCACCCCGCACCCTTCCTATCTCTCTCTCTCTCTCACTCTCTTTCCCTTCCTCCCTCCCTCTCTCACTCACTCACACTCTCTCTCTCTCCATCTCTCTATGACTCTCTTCCCTCCCCCTCACCCAGCTCTTCACCTCTTCCGCTTGCCACCCATAGGCTCGTGGAGATGCGCCTCTTGCAGTGCAAGAAATAACCACATAACGCATACAGTCACACTTACACTTATTAAACACACACACACACACACACACACACAGAAGCATTTTAAACTCCTGTTTATCTTCAAGTATCGGGACTCATCCAGTCTGCGCAGACAGAGTAATGGAGGTGCTGAGAATGATTACGCACACTAAAGCACACATGCATCTTATTTAAATGTTGTTTTTATATCTCTTTGTACCCTCGTGTGAGATAAGTCACAGTGGGGAGTTTTACAGCAGTCATGTCTGTTGCACTGTGTGGTGCGCCCCTCCTGGTCCTTCCCCAGCCCCTTCCGTGTCAGGACAGTATTGAACTGAAGCATTTTCTCTGCACGTGCCTGCTTTGTATTTTCTGCAGTCAAGGGTGGCCACACGCTCCTGTTCACCCTGTTCAGTGATGCATCGAGGGCGTTTGAAGAAGAAATCGTGCATGAGTGGATGCACAAGAAGGCAGATGTGCCTTATCTGCTGATGTTCAGTATGCTGGAGACACGCTGCACGCTCAATGACTTTTACACCGGCAGACTTCAGCGGCGCTGCCGCTCATTTGTCAACTATAGGAAAGTAGAAGTCACGCTTTTAATCTGACTTTGTGATTCTGGTTTAGACTTTTCTGATTTCTTCGTTATTTCTTCCTTATCAGATCAAACCATTCCAGGAACATGGATTATTATGGAACCTGCATTACCTGATTATGGCACAAACACTTCCGGTTTTGCATCTGCTTCCATCCTAATAAAGCTTTGAGCCACTAAATAAACACTATAAACAAGTGGACAACTCAGTGATCTTTGACATAAAAATAGTACCCTTGCTGTTAGAGTTCCTGTTTAATGATCATTTCAACACAAAAGTGTAAAAGGTGAATGTATGCTGCAGTCTGCTATTTCTCCTGAGAACTCGATTGGCATTAATGAGCTGATACATGACCTACCTGAAGCTTTATCGTTAAATGCTCCTGTGTGGGGAAAGAAAGACAAACGGAGTAGCACTAGACTAGAATGCTGGTCAGAGTATGCTAGGCTGACTCTTCAGACTTACATGCATCAAATCAAATGTTCTGAACTGCTCGGTAATGGAAACAGAACGGATGTGTGCCAGTACAGCACGTGCCAGCTGCCTTTTCATCTTTTACCACGTGTGAGATTACTGGGTAGCCCTACACTGTTGTTTGGGCCAACACACACGTAGACTCCATCCCATGTGGCTGCCATGATGTTGGTGAGCAATGCAATTAAGCTGCAGGCATGAATGTGGAGCAGGAGAGTGCACCTGTGAGAGAAATTAGACTACTTTTATTGATTCCTGTTGGTGTGCTGGCATAATAAAAAGCAACACGCGACAGAAAGTCTGCAGAGGACGCAAAGAAAGCCTGAAAAGTTAACAGCAGAACTGTACAACTGCTACAGAACGATTTGAAAAGCAGCGTGATCTACCTGCCCGTTGCAAAAACTGTATGAATTACATAACAGCGGCTGGAATGTGAGAGTCCAGCATGTGAAAGCTAATACGATCCCCTAAGAAGAAAGTGCTGGTAATCTCATTAACGGCGCTACATGAGGCTGCTCTTAGAGTGGGCCCAGAAACCAGAGGAGATGAGAAGAGACGAGACACACATCTTCCAGCTTAATTTCATTGTCAGGAAGATTCTCAGTGCACTAAAGCGGATAGCCGCTCATACTGAGGAGTCTATTTCAATGCAGTGACTGAACACGTGGGGTCCGTGCAAACAATGCTGTGAAGATTAGAGTCCAGAATTTTGCAGTTGTAAACACCTCTGTGATCCCCACCCTGCGTCTCACGCCTCATCGCCACTTCTCCTCTTATTTGTGCTGATTTGGATGAATGACAGGGTTGGAACAGGAATGCCTGCTCGTCTGTTTATCCACATTGCATTTAGGTTTAGTGTGATTAAATATGGAGGGAGGTTGTGCGGTTTGGTTGTGAGCATCCGCAGGCTTCACTCTGGATGCCATGGCTGGCATAGCGCAGATGACCGGAGAGATGGCTAGCAGCCGGATGCTGGCGGACCTCTCTGCACCCTTCTCCTGTTTCAGCTTCCTCTCCCAGAGTGGACATCCATGACAATTATCAGCATACCGCTGATTAGTGCCAATGGGGACTGTGGGTAAACACACCAGAGTTTGAAGTGTAATGCAGGATTTTCAGCCTTTATCATAAAAATGTACATATTCAGCTCAAATCACAGCTAAACAGAGATGCAAACACACAGTGACCGAATGAGTTTGGGATGTAAATGCACCAAACCGTAGTATTGCTGCCTTCGATTTTCCCTTAATGCACAAACAACTGATCTGTTTCTGGGTTGTTTTGCTGCTTAGAACTGAAAGGTAATGACTAACCATTTGAGCGTCCAAGAAACAGCATGATAATGTCTGGGCACATATGGCAGATGTGATCTCAGTGCCAGGATTTTTTTTATATTTTCTTGTCTTGTCACAGCGCATAATTAAAGTCAACGAGCTGAGAGGTTCACTGAGCTACCGAGGATGAGCAAAAGCAAAAATATGGCAGAAAAAGCAGATAAAAGACTAAAGTGAATACACCTCAGGAACAAAAAGAATATTATGAGAAGACGTCACCAGAGAGCAACCTGTTTTTCATGCTCCTTCACTGTGTTTCAAATGTTTTGCTACTTTTTCTACAAATAACCATGATGATTTGAATAACTTACTACTGTAAAACTTTCAAAGACCTTTATATAACTTAATGTAATACAGCTATTTAGACGCAGCCAACCTGAGAAAAAGGTGTTTATATTGGGTGTATAGAAATTGGGTCATCCAACAGGACGAAGATCTAGAGCGCAGCAAATCTAGACCCAAACGTCTGAGAGAGAAAAGAATCAGGACGTCCTGTCAACGGTCCTGTCAATGACTTCAGTCGGACTGTAGCAGGACCTGACGAGATGAAGTGGATGCCTAAAACCTCAGACCTGAAGCACTGTTAAAGAGAAGGTTGGCCCACACTGACACAACAGACGTTACTGAGGTTAGAGGCACTGGTGGTTTTGACAGGACTGCGCCGAATGCTGGAGAAACGTTCTTGTTCACACGACTGCATTTCGTCATGAACAAGAATACCATGTTTCACACAGCATGGTTTACGTCACATTTCTCCTTTTGACCTGTGGATGTGGAAGTGGCCCTGCCACCACATTAGCCACATGTACCTGTTTAACTTGAAGTGGTGCCTGAGGTACATGTTTATTCAGTCACAGAAACGAGACGCAGAAAAGAGACTGAAAACGAACACAAAGTCAGAAATTCACGACTCCTGTCTCAGCCTCAGTGTTCGTGTTACTCCACGCTGTGAGCATTCACACCCCGTACACATTGACACTTAGCTAGTATTGACATGTGCTAACTGAGAGGCAGCGCCTCCACTCCCCACTGTGTTGCCAGATGATCAGAGCACCCAAGCTTTAGCAGTCCCCCGAGCATGCGGGCGCTGCAGCGTTGTCCACACTCCGTCAATACCGTCGTGTCCTCCTGTGAGTGACGGCGCTTCAGCCCTCTCATTGTGTCACTTGATCTAGTGACAGCATGTGATCTATTTTGTGCAGCACTTTCATCCCCTCTATGAGGGGCGCGCTATCTCCCTGACAGAGGAAGCCAATGCTCTCCTTCAGATTTGCCTTCTGAAGGTTTCTCTATTAGCTGTGGCTTCATATACTTACATGAATTGAAATGGGCTCATTAAACCGCCCTTGTTTCATCTCTGTGTGAGTATGCAATTCACAATTCAATGGTTTGCAAATCTCATAAATTTAAACTTAAATCAATCTAACATAGATGTTGTGTTGTAATGTTGAAAATGAAATATTTCACAATTTCATGAAAAATATTTGATGATTTTGATTTTGATGGCAGCAACAACAGTTAGGATGAGACAACAGAGGGCTGGACAAGTAAGTGGCAACAGATTTAAAAAAGAAAAGTACAAACAATTCCTGAATAATGTTCATTACCACTTTGCATATCTCATCATCTACAAACAGTCATCCAGATTAGTGTTGAATGCACGTGATGGGCTCAGGAACACTTCCAGAGTTCACAGTGCAGAAGTAGCAGCCCTTCCCTGAGCCTCCTTCTTCCTGTTAAAAGGCAGTTTTTCGTTGCCACTGTTGCCAGAGTGCTTGTTCATAGGGAGCCGTCTGATTGGTGGGGTTCTCTACCTTTGTGGTAGAAGAGCCCCAGTGCTGAACTGGCCTGTCTGCAGTCCGGAGCTTTCACCAACTGAAAACGTGAAAAACTCTGACAAAGAAGATCATTAATATCCAGACTGCTCCATGAGCATCGAAGAGGGGACGTAGTGGTGAACATGGCCCCCCTCGGAGACCGTTCAAGATTCAGGGTTCTTGATTTGTCACGTGCATAGTTATACAACACAGTGAAATGTGACCTGCTATGCTCCTGGACTGTGCAAAGAGAGAGAGAACATTATACACAGTGAGTGAATATGGTTTCATCTGGTTTCTGTATTCTGTGGTGATTACGTTTTACACAGCGCCACGGCTTCTCTGGAATTGGGGTTGTATAACCCAGAGGTAACGCTGAAGGCGACAGTAACACCAGCGGCAACTGTAACTGCTATTGATTGTGTGACCTTACCCTTAGCACTCTATTCTGCTGTTTTAGGAGGCCAGAAGAGAAATCAATGCCCTGGGATACCCATGAGAGGCCTGGGATAAATGGAGGCTGGCCAGGCGTTGCTGCAGCAGTGCAGCGAGGAGGATCAGCTGGGACAGAATGGAGGCGATGGAGTGGAAGATACATAGAAAAAGAGCATACCAACTCAAAATGACAAAGAGAATGTGTGGGGGCTAGTTTCTGCTGGGAGGAATATGCAGCCGATACTGGAGTAGAGTTTATTAAAGGGCAAGTTAACCAAAAAGTAATTTTCAGCTTCTTTAGGGAGAAAAAAAAAGAGGTTCTTTGAATGGTTTTGAGTTTAAACACATGCAGTCAGATGAGGAAACTCTATGTGTGATAGAAGAACCAGGCTGAGAGGGTGAAGGGTGAGACCCCCAGTGTCAGGTCTGCAGAACGGCACAGTGTGAAATGTGTGTGTCCGTCCTCTGACAGTGTGCGCTCGCTTCAAAATACAAAATGACCCAAAACACACGTGTACTCTCTTTATACCTTTCTTTGCATTACCAAGTCCAGCTGACCTCCATTTTTCTTGAGCTGCCGTGTGCTTATCATTGCCCCCCCATCATTTCCCCCCGCCCCATCCCAAACTGTCAGTGACAGAAGAGCACTTACAGCGGTGTGGCAGAGAGAGAAGACTGGACGTACGGTAGGAACTAATAAACATGTTCTTGTCATTAACAGAAGTTATACTTTAGTACTTCTTTATGATGCACCATATATAGTAACTGCATGCTCTCCCTATAGATATAAAGTCTGGAATACACATCAATACCTCTAATCTTTTCACCAGACGTTACATAGTCAAATGTAGCCAACGCTGCGTTGTGTAACTTTACATGGTAACGTATTTTTCTTGTCAAAATAAACGGTATGTAAGTCCATGAAGGCAAGTTCGATCCCATTATAAAAGCTCTACTTGTACATCTGGATTTTCTATATGCAGCATTAACCACCAAAAGCAGTCAATTAAAAGTAAACATGTCAAAACATTTTAGCTGCTGGCAACATAAAAGCATTTCCAACGTCACGGAGCAACATTCCTGTTTCTTTAATGAAAATGGCAGACGTTCGTTTCAGACAAGAGAGACTCGGGTTTTATTATCATAAGAATACTCAGTTTGTATAAGAATGCAGCATTTCCTGTTTATACTGCTGTGTGTGTGTAATGAAAGCAGATGTCCTCGGGTGTTGCCGACAGAGCCGTCGGGGCCATTATCGGGGCAGCGGTGGCAGATGCAGCAGGTAAGATAAACCGAGGCCATGCAGTGAGGTCACTAGCAACAGACTTTTACATGCTGCAAGTCTTTCTCTGTTTGTCCCCCACATCCCATAATTCATGAGCCTGATGCTTTCACAGGATTGATGTTGAATTTATGTTTGAAACTGTGACGCGTGTCTTTTTTGGTGTTATGACGTTTGATATCAGTACAATTAAGCAACATCTGTATGGCCTGATAGAGCACAGGGGTGGTGCCTGGATGTTAACTTCACCCATGATGTTATGGAACCAGTTTCTACAACCAAACACCAGAAACTGCCAGATGCCATTGTTAACACGTTTGTTATTATAATGCATTAGGATGTCTGCATTTCCAATAACTCCACAGTCTGGTAAAAGGGAACATTTGTCATATAGTCATTATTGAACGCTCCACACACATACAGCCCAGCCCATGCACTGGATCTACAACCTGGACCAACTGAAAGAGGTGCTCTGTGATCTGGAGCCCTGTCCAGAGTTTCGGCCTCAGTCGGCGAATCCATTCTACCGCAGGACGACGGGCGAGCAGACCTGCTATGGAGACCAGGCATACGTCCTGCTGGAGTCACTGAGTCGGTGTGGAGGTAGTGACAGTCACTCAGACAGGCAGCAGCTGCCTGTCATAAACCTGCCAGTGCCTTTACTTTAGAAATTAGAATAATAAGGTAACAAGTGTAAGTAAATTAGGGTAGTGGGTAAATCATTTTAAGTCATCGTAAGTAATTTTGCATAGTGCATGGGTAATTTTAAGTACAGCGTAACTTTCCTGTAGAAAACCTGCAGTTTGGCGAGGTGAGCCACTCCATAATACACAAATATGCTATACTTATGATGTCATCTGGGAAATGTTGTTTGTTTTTCTGCAAAGTTACGAGGAAATTATATAGCAGAACTTAAATAATATATTTTTGCCTCCTGTCTTGCAAAAGTCATATACTACTACTTACACATTAGCTAAAATGACTTACATACCGTAAATTCCGGACTATAAGCCGCTACTTTTTGCACGAGCTTTGAACCCTGCGGCTTATTGTCCGGTGCGGCTTTTCTGAGGCTTTTTCATGATTTTTGTGACATCATAAGAGGATTTGTTTTGGTTTGTTCCGCCATTTTGCCTGGCGGAAAGGCATGTGATCAGACACGGAAAAGAGTGATATGTTGGTCACATGTCCGTCCGCCAACCAAAGTAGTGCCGTACGAATTAGCGCGAAAAAGAGACTAGCTTAGCAAGCTGGCTCTGGCTGGCCCTGTACCCATATCTGCAGCAGGTCTCCAAGGTGAACGGCCTCTGGCATGTTAGAACAAGGCAGCTAAGGGAAGTCGGCAAGTCAG
>VURO01044192.1:0-14461 GCA_015108175.1 Pelvicachromis taeniatus | reverse complement strand
TCACCAGTAGGCAAACATGGGGTTAGTATCTTGCCCAAGGATATTTGGCATGCAGACTGGAGGAGCCTGGGATCGAACCAACGACCTTCCTGTGAGGAGGTGACCCGCTCTACCACCACCCCTGGCTGTAGCTCAGCTTAAAAACAATGGTTTCCACTGAATAAGCAAACAAAAATGAATCCTCTGTGTTGTACCTGTAGTCTTGCAGCTGGTCCTGGATTTCTGGCAGCACAAGCTGCTGCAGATCAGACAGAGGTCCCCGGATGTCCTCCTGAGCGTGAAGTCGATTTTCTTATGGGACGATGGACATAATGGTAATGGGTACAGTTAAGTTAGCAGGAAAAATAAAAATAATATATTTTAAAAATAATAATAATAAAATAATAATAATAATACATTTGCTTTTGACAGAATATGATGAACTTTTACATGTGATACGACTGATTTAAATTTCCTGCTACTTATTTACTCTACATCAGGGGTCACCAACATGGGGCCCGCGGGCACCAGGTCGCCCGCAAGGACCACATGAGTGGCCCGCGGGCCTGTTCTAAAAATAGCTCACTATAACAACTTACCAGTAAGCTGCATTTATTTTTATTTTTTGTTGCTCTTTTTTTTAAAATCACAATTGCATTGGTATCAATTTGTTAGAGATAATATATAAAAAATATATTTATTTTTAAATATTAGATCAGCGCTAGCTGGTCTCCATGGAAACGGTTGCCATAATCAGTGTCTTCACATAGATGAATATCATTAATTATTAATGATAACATATAATTAAAGTTAAATTGAGGAAATTTGTTATTTCAGAAGTGTGTGTCAAACTGGTAGCCCTTCACATTAATCAGTACCCAAGAAGTAGTTCTCACTTTCAAAAAGGTTGGTGACCCCTGCACTAGAGCATGTCAAATGCCAGCTTTTGCTGAAAGAAGATGTTTGGAGAACAGAAGATCCATTGATCTAGTATTATTTTGATACTGTGGCTAATGTTGCCATTACCTTGACAGGCCAGAGATAAGCCAAAAAAAAAAAAAAGGAAAGAAATAGGTTGCAAGTTTTGCTTAATAGGTTTCTGGGCACACTGTCCTGCTGTTAGAGTGACATAGGAAGACCCTGATGTTCAGTGACGCTTAGGTGGAGTGGTACACGCAGTAATCAACATCCACATGAACGCCAGCATCTGAATTGTCAGAGCAGAACACTGCTTGATCTCTCCACCTGGACGTGTTTTAATACTGTGGCTGATCGCTGCATTTTAATAGAGGTTTTCTCATCTACCTTTTTTTCTTAGTTTCTCATGACAGAAATGTGACATATAGTCTACATTAAACAGCCATCACTCATACGCTGTTTTCCATTTTTCGCTAATAAAACTGTCTCACACAAGACTCACAAAAGGCAGTGATTTCATATAATGGTCACTTAAAAAAATAAAAGATCATCATTAAAAGGTTATCATTTCCATCCATGTAAACTGACTCATGGTCAACTGAAGGAGCTGCTGTTCCCATTGGCTGCTCTACTGTGTCACTGACAGAGTTGTTTTTGTAACAAACAGCAGCTCTTTTGGCGAAAAATATGTTTAAAAAAATTTTGTTAATTAATTAATTTTAAAAAACTGTATGGCACAGACCTATAAACAAGGGTTTATGGATGATCTGGATGGTTTCTTGAGCTAAAACTCAAAATGCACATACTGAAAACATGTGGGACCTACATTTATTTGTTAGAAAGCGGTGTAGGACCCCTTTAAACTTTACCATTAATGGTCCTGGTGTTGACCTCTTGCTCGTTAGAAGCATCATCAGTTTCCTCAGGAGCAGCAGAAGGCTCGGCGCTATATTCTCGATCAGACCGAGACTCCTGTGGTGTGGCAGGAGAAAGCTCAGGTTCCCAATTAGGTGTGAGTGTTAAATGAGGGATCAGAGTAATTTTTATCTCTGAAGGAGGTGCGTTCGTGCCAGCATCACCATTAACTCCCGCTGAATTGGCGTCCCCTGAGTTTTCTGGGTTTTCTCCTGACGATTTACCTGGTCCTTCTGTGACATCTTTTTCAGCCCCCTCTGGTGGGATATTTGTGATATTTTGGGCTGTGCGGAGGATAATCACTGAGCTCTCTCCTAATCCCTCCATTTCAGGTTTATCCTGAATGTCCTCCAAAGGCTCAGCCCCAGATGAAAGGTTGCTTTCTGGTATGTATGTTGTTATCTCTGAACTGGCTTCAACTTCGACAGAAGGAGGAGATAAGGTTGCAGAAATTGAGGATCCCAACAATAGGACAGGTTGGTTTTTTAGAACAGGAGCATCGATGCTGGAACCTGTGTCATCTGAGAAAGTGATGACCTCTGCAATTGAGATTACAGTTGGATGGTTGTGTCCACTCTGCTCTGCCAGATCATCTGTTGCCAAATCTCCTGAAGTGCTACTCGATTCCTCAGCACTATGGTCGATTGAGATGGAGGACTCTGTTACATCTGAGTGGGCTTGAGTAGGATCGTAACCTGCAACAAAAAAATATCTCTACACTTCTGAAGCAATTTAGACTGATAATGGAAAACAGAATGCATGGTATAATGCTAAAAAGTATTAAAATAGCAAAGAAAATTAATTAGCATTTTGGGTATTGGGAATATACAAAATGTTTACAGGCCTAAACAGAAAATTGTATTTAAGAGATACAGAATGTCACTGTGGGTCATTTGGGACTTGGACAGGCAGGTGGGCTCACAGAACAATTTGATGATGCTCACAAATAATGTGGCAGTATGCAATCACTATAATGCTAATTGTTCTGTGACACGGGCAGAACATCAGAGCAACACATGTGGACCTCTGCACATAGGATGAGAGAAGTCAGGAAGTTTATTTATTACCTAATTCCAGCATGAAGAGAAAGTACATTAGTGGGAGATTACACAGCTGACTACATCTACATACTCTGATGAATGATTTAATCATGTAGATATAAATGGGTACACATCAAATAAAAAGGTTTAAACTGTAGTAAACAGCAGCTCTTTGCTTGGTTCTTTAATTAATATTTTTTTACCTTCTTTATATATGAACTATTTTAGCTATTTAATTGTGTTTAAAAATAGTTCATTGGAACAGCAGGCCATTAAGAAACAATGGCTAACCTAATCACCAGCTTTTAATATACTGCCCCTGTGCATGAACTACCTTGACATTTGTATTGACACTTAACATCTTTCTACCTCCTGAGTTTTTATTTAGCACTACTACTCTTTTTTTTCAATTCTGTAGCTGCTTTCATTTTTTCTATTTATGTATTTCATTTATTCAACAAAAGCAGAACAATATACACACACAAACTCTCTACCAGTAGAGGAAGTATGCAAATTACAACCTTTAGAACTTTGTGTTAGCTAAGTCGGAGTAACTCTTAATGAAAATGGACTGCCATTTACTCTGACTGACTAATCAAACAACTTTAGCTCTCGTTTAACTATGTACAATTTTTCTATATTTTACATATTTAACCACATCTAATCCACAGCCAGTTTTAGAATAACTGGTTAACCCTTTTGGGAAGAAACCCCCAGACACAGAGGGAGAATAACCACAGCCAGGGCTCAAACCTTCCTGCTGTGAGGGCACAGCACTATGCACTATGACCCCGTCTTATGGGATAAATTTCACATTTAAATCTTACTTACTTGAATCAAGGTTTGACTTGGTGACCCCTTCGGTTATGGCAGTGGTGTCCAAATCGGCTGTCACAGAATTTTCCTGTTCTTCATCTGAAGAATCATCAGCTGTACTATTATCAAAAGCAAAAGCTGGCATCGGGGAAGTGGCATGAACATCTTTTACCTCAGTGTGGAGTGAAGTTGTCGCCACTGATATCTCCTCAAATGTACCAGTGCTGGCTTCTTCTGGCCTTCCTGAAGCATCATAAGAGGTGCTCACATAGACAAGCTCAGTCACTGAGGTATTTTCCTCAGGGACATATGGAGTGTGGTCCTCTTGTAAAACCGGAAAATCCCACTCTTGATGCACCTCATCAGCTCCAGATGTGGCATCACTAACTAGCACATCTGTATTTTCAGTCACAGAAATATGATGCTCTGTGGGTTCTCTGCTTTCTGGGTCTGTCACATCAGTTGTGGGTATAATGGAGTAATAACCAACAGTAACTACACTATCTGTGTTTGGAGAAGGTGATGAAGTTATATACGCCTCCTCGTGATCTGTGTCTGGATCCTCTTCAGGTGCTGGCTGATAGGACTCAGGGTAGTTGGCTTTCTTTACCAGCTCCCAAGTGTCACTGGTGGACATGTGCTCTTGGTGATCCGACAGAGGAGTTACAGTCTGAGGAATGTCTTCCGTCAATTGTGATATTGTCATTGTGTGAGCATCGACAGTGCCCTGCTTTATTGGATTTGTAGTCTGGGCAACTCCGTCTGGTGTTGCTTCTTTCTTGCCGACCTCCTCATGCACAGACGCAGTTACGAAAACAATATCTTGGCCAATATCCTCTGGCTCAGTGGCTAAATGCTGGGGAGAATCTGTGTAGGGGCCATTATCACCTGGAGCAAGAAACATAATTTGAAAAAAAATAAACTGAATTCTCAATATCTTTATGTTTACTTGGATCTTCATGGCAATAAATGTAAATCTCCAAATTGAATTTTGTGTAATAAAGCTATATTTCTTTTCTGTCCTTTTATCCATGAAAAAGCACCTTAAGGTGACAGGCCTACAAAAGCACTGAGACAGAGAATAAACGCTGACAATTTGAATTACACAACTTGCTCTCTTACTTCTGAAGCAGTAGACATCATGTCGAGAGTGGGTCTCGGGAAAGCCCGTCTGGTTGCTGTATCTATAAACAGTTCTGACCCCAGGTTCACCACCTCCACAGCGCTCTCTAGGGGTAACAATGGGGTACCGCACACTCCCGTCTGCAAGCCACCCTGGGCTGCAGTGATTTAGTCCGTCATTCCAAGCTGCATAAAGCTGAGCAGTGGTAGCCAACTCTGCACCATGACTGAGACAGTAGGCCTTTGCCTCACCAAAGGTAAAACGCTGGGGGGTGGAGCCATGGAACACCTCGCCTTTGAAACAGAGAAACAGTAACCTTGACATGTTACTTTTGCTACATTTTTACATACCAGGTCTAATAAATCATTTACCACAAAGGCTATACTTTTGGTATTTTTGATCATTAAGGGTTTCAAGGCATGCTTTAACTAGGCAGCAATATGTTTGCTCAGATTTTTCCAACACCGGTGACAAAATAAATAAATTTACTATAAACCACTTGTTTTAATGCTGTTGTTTCTATAATTGTCTGTGCATAAATGCAAAATGCATTTGTGTAAGAAAAATTTCTCTCTTCTGGTTTTCATTCTTCCATATATATGACAAACTTTGGCCACATCAAAAGGGTTTTGTAGAATGAATTTATGTAAAATAATAGACAAATGTAGTGTTTACTATAGTTTAGGTATCTTAGAATGTAACTGAGCTTAATTTTTGGTAAAGGCCAGGTAATTAATAAACACTGCAGACAACCAAGTGTGGATACAGTTTTTTTTCTTCATTTTTTTTGGTAACATTTAATTTTAATGTTAATTGTTATTGTATCTAATTCACCAAAGTTTTAAGAACCCCAGTCATCCTCTAAAAACAAATTGTAACTGATCATAGAAATCGCTTTTATGTTAACTGGTTTAGCATCTGAGTTGTTCTTCAAAGAGGAAAGAAACAAGCGGATTTTACAGAATCTTATTATCACATTTAATCAATCTGCAGTGATTAAAACTGGTGACAAAATGTGCAAAAAGAGTACAAAAATAAGACACATGTTTTATAATAAAGCACATTTGAAAAGTTTTTAATAGTTGTCTTACCGTGAATATTCTCCACATAGCAGTACACGTCATACAGCTCATCGGGCTCTAACAGTCCATAGCTCCTTACTCCTGGCAAACCATCCATGTCTCCAAAACAGCCCTCTCTTGGCATCTGAATGGGATATCTGTTGATGGAAATGCCAAACATCACTGAAGCGCCTCTTCTTCTCTAATGGCAGCACTCGAAACATGGCACTCGTGTAAGTACATTTGTGAGTAGGTCTTGAAGAGCTGAAATGTCTGGTTTGAGATCAGATGAGTGACTCTCAGGTACTCGATGATCTCTGTGTTATAATGCGGAGAGCATATCAAATATTAGATGTGAGTGGAGCACTATCATCACGCAGAATGACTGACCTCTACACTAAATGTTCTTTTTTTCTACATAGAAAACAACAACAAGTCAATCTACAATGTCATGACTGATGTCTGTTTGGAGCTGAAGAAAGGATTTGGATTGATTGCAAATGTACGAATTTGCTGAAAACAACCTTGAATTAATTCACATAAAATGCTTAAAAGGCCAAACAGTACCGTGCCCTATCCTCTCAGGTCCTCACCTCACAGAGTGGTCTGAGAGCCAACCTGCATCACACTGCTCATATCCGCTGTTATAAGCAGCAAGTAGTTGCTCCGGGGTGGCAATGTCAGCCCCAATGTCCTCACAAGCCTCTTTAGCCTGCTCAAACGTAAAAGCATAGCGACTGGATGCATCACGGTAGTGAAACACCACTCCTGTAAAAAACATGTAATACTAAATCAGTACTCAAATAAACAGATATCGCTAATAATTGTACATTTTTGCAGAGCACATTATCAATGCTACGAGGAGCAACATGAGAAAACTTAACTAACCCTAACAGAATGCCATTTGAACTCTTTTGACTTAGCTTTAAGATCCCTGTAACATGGTCTCCTTGACCATCAGTTGCTGTTCTGAAACATGTATTATTGCGTTTAATTGGCTTCAGCTGAGCATATGCTGCATGGGTACATGCTGAGAATGTCGCAACTAAAACATAACATGGACTGCATCTTGTATTCACGTTAAACTGCTTCTATCAAAGCGATGACTGGGCTTTGTCTTGGATATTAAAGGAGACATGAAACGCCACACAGATATAGAGGCTAGTTTACACCACTGAGCCCTGCTCCAAAACTGACATAGATGTAACTTGGTCTGTGAAGCTGGATTTAAGAAATAAGTCCTTAAAGCTTTAAAAACATGTTTACCACCATCTTGTTTCATGATATCATGTGGTTGGTTGGTTGGTTGCAGCTCATAGGCTCACATTAGTTACGTTAGCTAACCAGGCTCAATGATGGACCTGTATATTAGTCTTTATGTGTGTAGTGTGGGTGATCTCAGAATCTCATCTCTGCTTTTTGCAGATGATGTGGTTCTGTTGGCTTCATCGGGTGATGGTCTCCAGCTCGCACTGGGACAGTTTGCAGCTGAGTGTGAAGCAATGGGAATGAGAATCAGCACCTCCAAATCTGAGGCCATGGTCCTCAGCCGGAAAAGGGTGGAGTGCCCACTCTGGGTCAGGGATGAGTTCTTGCCCCAAGTTCTAAGAGTTTAAGTATCTTGGGGTCTTGTTTACGAGTGACAGGAGAAGGGAGCGGGAGATCGACAGACAGATCGGTGCTGCAGCTGCAGTGATGCGGACGCTGTACCGGTCCGTCGTGGTGAAGAGAGAGCTGAGTGTAAAAGCCAAGGATATGTGTAGTGTTTCATGTCCCCTTTAAATTAATTAAATGAAATCTGAAGTTAATCCGGTCTTCTGTTAACTATAAGAAGAAGTTGGTTTATTTCCTTAAATTTACATCCCAACAGCCCAACCTTATTGTGACCTTAGTGAGCAATACAATGGAATTCTTGTCATTATTTAAGGCAAACTTCGTGAAAGCAGCATTTGGAGCCTGATATATTGGCTCACAAATGACTGTGGTCAGAATATCCATATTGTATTGCTTTGAGAGGGCAAAGTCATTCATCACACATGCTGAAACTGGGCATACTATTGATATAGAAACAGGAGAGAAACAGCAGCTTTTCTTCTGTTCTTTAGGGAACTGTTGACCTTACTCCTTTTTATCATATTGACTGGAACACTTTTCTTTGGCTCAGAGTGAAGACACATCTGACTTACAGCACTGGCTCACTCATGCCTGGGCAAGGCCATTTCACTATTTTACCAAGTCATTGTGACATTCTTGTAGAATAACTACATGAAGTGGTTCGCAAAATGCTGCAGACCTTTAGCTGTGCGCTCTGTTTGTTTTAGTACGAAAGGTGGCACACATAGCTTTCTTGTCTCTGCAAAAGTCCTGCTTTTAAAAGCATCACACACAGCAAAATGCATTACAAGACATTGAACGAGACTTTGCCATTCATCTAAAAAATGTTGATATTTATTTGAAAAGGGAAGGTGAAAAGCCCTCAGGTCGCTGAAAAGACCTCTTTACATAAAGTCAGACTCCACTACAGGCCCATACAAATACGCTCACCAATATCTCTGATAGAAATTATATTTGCATGTTATGCACTGTGTCAGAGCAGCTAAAAGTAAAAGGAGAAGGAACATAATATTTTCCAAAGCAAGCTTCAGAAGTCATTGCACATGTTCATGGTATTTTGTCCATGGCCATAAATTCATAAACAATTTAAGCGTAGCTTAATTTTAAAAGTGAAATTCTTAGCATGTTTATTTATTGACCACATTATATTATTGAACCACTGACAGACTGATAAAAAATATAAATCTGTGTCTCACCTTTGACCTTGACCTGCACAACATCATTAGCATCCTCGAGACCTTGCTGCACCTCACAGCGGTAAAAGCCAGTGTCGTTCTGCCTCACGCTCTCAAGACGGAGGGTGAGGTCAGCGGGGGAGTAGGCATAGTTGAACAGAGAGGCTCGTTCCTTGTAGGCCTCGCTGACCCTCACTCTGTCACCACGGGCCACCAGGATCTCTGTCTCCATGCCGTGATTCAGGACACTCCATTTAATCCGGGGGACAGACAGCACGGCGTGGCGGCCATTGGTAGACGGGGATGGCGGAGGGTGTGCCAGAGACACCAGGCAGGGTAAAGTCAGAGAGCCACCGAGCACCGCAAACACAGGTTGTGTGGCGGGGATGGTTACATGGACAAGCTTCGAATCATCTGAGAAGAGGCAAGCTTTAAAGTAACAAGTGACCTTTTGTAATGCACTCAAAAAATGTTTATAAGAGATAAGAGACCACTGTCATGTTTGTGTGCTAAGCACAGACATAGAATGAGAGCAGCTTTAGAACACCAACTTTGTCCCTTTAGGGGTTGCCTGCATCTCAGTCATATCCTTTCATCGTCTTCCATCCCCGCTGTATGTCTTCCTTTACTACATCCATGAATTTTCATTATCCCTCCTTTGCACATATCCAAACCCTCACAACCATACCTTTCTAACTGTCTCTAAAATGCTGAACCTGAGATATCCCTTTTATATATTCATATCTGGTCGCTGTACAACTCTGCTACCTTCAGCTTTACCTCCTTTTTGTTACCATTTCCAAACCATGCATCATAGTACGTAGGCGTCACTGCCATCTTCTAAACCTTCCTTTTTCACTCTTGCTGCTATCCTTCTGTCACATATCACCCTTGACACAAATCTCTACCTTGCCTGCACTCTCTTCTTCACCTCTTTTATGCACCGGTTGACCCCAGGCATTTAAACTCATTCACCTTCACTACCACCATTTTTGTTTTACCACTGTAGTGGTAGAGAGCAGTGATGTGGCTGTAGTGAACACATATTTCAAGGTGGATTCGGGGGAGAATGTAACTAGGCAGCATTCAATGATCGCAGGGTGACCTTGGACGTGAAGAAGAGGTAGTGAGTGAAGGTAAGTCCAAGGATTAAATGGTAGAAGTTGAAGAAGGAAAAATGTTGGAGGGAATTCAAGGAGGAAGAAATTGGGTGATATGGTAGAGTTACGAGATGAAGTGATGAAGGAAACTGCCAAAAAGACGTTTTGGATATCATCTGGACAAAGGAAAGTGGATAAGGAGACTTGGTGATGGAATGGGAAAGTACAGATAAGTTTTCAATGGAAGATTTTTGGCAAAGAAAAAGTAGGGTAGTCAAGGAGATGAAGAAAGTGGATAAGAGTAATTCAAGGGTAGGTTTATAGAAAAATGAAAGGTGGCAAAAAAACAAAAAAGGCTTCTAGTGATTTGTATGTGAGGCTGGAGACTAAGGAAGGAGAAAGAGACTTGCACTGTTTGACTGGACAGAAAGACTGAACTGGAAAGAATGTGCCGGAGGGTGATTAAGGGTAAAGCTGGTAACATACTAACAAGTGAAACAAGTGTATTAAGTGTGGAAAGAGTAGTTTGAGGAGCTTATGAATGAAAAGGAGAGAGAGAACAAGACGGACGGAGAAAACTGTTAGAACAAAGCAAGTGAGGGCAACTTTGAAGAGGTTGAAGACTAGAAAGGGGGTTTGTCCAGAGAACATGCCTGCGGTGGTATGGAGATGTCTCAGACAGGGGGTAGTGGACTTTTAAACCAGATTTGTGAACACAAATTTGGAGAGTAAGAGGATGCCTGAGGAATGGAGAAGTGAACTGGTACCAATTTTCAAGAACAAGGGTGATGTGCAGAGCTGTAGTAACTATAGATGGGATAAAGTTGAGCCATAACATGAAGATATGTGACAGAGCTGTTGAAGCCAGGTTAAGGAGAGAGGTGATGATCAGTGAGCAGCAACGTGGCTTCATGAATTACAAATGTGATGTTTACTTTTACAGTGTTGATGGAGAAGTCCAGAGAAGGTCAGAGGGAGCTGTGCTGTTTCTTTGCGCATCTAGAAAAAGCATATGATATGGTGCCAAGAGAGGAACTATGGTATTGTAGAAAAGTATTTGAGGTTGGTGCAGGAAATATGTGAGGACAGTTAGACAGTGCTGAGGTGTGTGGTGGGAGTGACAGATGGATTCCAGGTTGGCGAAAGATTACATCAGAACTTAGGTGTGAGCCCTTTCTTCTTTGCGATGGTGATGGACAGGCTGACAGATGTGGGCAGGCAGGAGTCTCTGTGGACTGTGATGTTTGCGGACAATGATGTGATTCAGTCCTGGTACGTTCAAAACCAAACTCGGGTGGGGAAGGAGTTAAACATGGCTGAGGTTTAACAGCGTCAGTGTATGTAACATTTATCTCTGGGAGCCAAAAGCTCAGACTTCAGACTGGTCAGAATGCTGTTTCAGACAGTTTCTTCTACTCTTATCTGTATAAAAACAGGATACTAATGTGTTCATCTCAGACACACAGCTGTGGCTGTGAACACAACAATATCACCCACCTGCTGTTACATTTGCAAGAATCACCAAAGCAGAGGAAAGTTGACTTAAAGAGAGGGAGACATTACATTTAATTCATGTTTGTCAGACAGGAGAGGAACTGAGGGTCTGCACCAAGACCCAGAAGGAAATGTGAATCACATGAAGGTGCTCTAAAAGAGCCCAAGAATAAGAAACAGATGAAACTAGAATAAGCATAAAAGGTCAGCTTTAATGAGCTACTTCTTGGGTTATTATACATACTATTCGTTGAAGACATTTGTGTAAATATTTCTGTTTTAGTAATATTATATAAATTAGGGACACACAAACACGGCTCAGCCACTTCTCTTAAACGTACACATAATGACGTTTTAACAAAATGCTAATGTTAGCTAAATTCAGTTACGGCTAACTTCCTGACGATGGTACTAGATGAAAAGTTAAGGGATTGCCTGTTGATATCAAAAATTAGACATTTGATTACTTTATCTTTAATTTTCTTATTCTTTTGCTGACACAACAAAAGGACTACATTTATATAGCGGTATCAATTAACCTTGATTTTTAGCTGAAAAGCTCGGATACCTTTGAGAATGGCCTCCACGGGGTGCATGTCAGCAAAAACAATAAATGACATCAAATGATTAAAGACGACCCTACTGCCCTCAAATGTTAGGGGTCAGGCGTGATTTAATGAAGTTGTGGATGTCAGTAGTGGATGGTAGTGGTGAAAATGACGGAGATAGAGAGGGAGAGGTGCATACCAGGCTCATGGAGGGAAGTAGAGGGCGAGAGCAGGACGAAGAAACAGATGGCGCACAGCAGCGCACGCAGAGGCACATCCAGCCTGTGGGTAAAAGACAAGAAAGGAGACAGAGGGACATAATGTGTGAACCTGAATATGACAAGGAATTTTCCAGTTTGAACAACATGTCTTTTAGGCATACTGCTTCCTAACGCCCTGTCTTCACTTTCAGTTATAGTACCCAGCACATTAAATTTAAATCCCACACTTTTCATTAAATAAAAAAGTAATTACACATAAATGCTCTTATGCTGAGTGGAAGTGAGAAAGCAGCAAAGTTTCTGTCACTGAGAGGATTATTGTCATTTTTTTGTCCCTTAATAACAATAACTATTATAGTAATATAATATTACTATATTACTGTGGTCATAATATCCATATTGTATTGCTTTGAGAGGGCAAAGCAATACACAATATGTCTGGTGGTAGCAACTAGACGTATTGTGTATTGCGCTTACAGTCGCGTCTTGAGGCGACTGTTATTGTGATTTGGCGCTATATAAATAAAATTGAATTGAAATAAAAAATTATTTTTTTGTATTACAATATTTTGAATTATTTTGAATTAATTTTTTCCTCCATTGTTGTCCAAAAACTATTAAAATGCACCACTAAGCCTTCCCGGCTGACACTTTTCTGTAGTGCAGTGAATGCATTCTGCAATTGTGACTGTATTCCAAACACTCTGTCCTCTTTTCCCAAATACTCAGTGAAGCACCAAGACAAAAAAAAAAATAATAGCATGTAAGTGCTTTCTAAAAACTTAAATATAAAAAAAACTAACATGCTTCAAAGAGGGAGCAGAGAGACCATACCTAAAAGAGTAGTTTTTAGCCTTGTGAAGGATTTTGACAGAAAAGCCAAAAAAGTAAAACTGCAAAGACGGATAACTCTTCTCTCTGGGTGATGTAATATTCAGAACTACTCAAGTGCATGCATGTCTTTGGTAGCTCGTTTCACAAGCCGATGAACAGCTTTTTTAAAAACCCTGACGCTTGTTCAGTTTTCTTTCTTGTTTCTATTTTCTTTGTTGTTAGGTTTTTATTTGTTACTAAAAATGACAACTGCAGTTACCTGTGTTTGAAAGGGTCAAACACTTTTGATGTCAGCCCCAGAAATGCAGCTTTTAAAGAACCGCAAAACACTGTGAGCTCGACTTCTTCTGCCAAAGATATACCAGTAGTCTCGCTCAAAAACTTGAAGGGAACTTTATAGAGTGCGCTACTTTTATCCTTTTTTTTTTAAGCATTCATGGTTCATAACATTGTAGACAGCTGCAACTGCTGTTCCACAACAGCTGACAGCAAGTATCTCCACATATGAGTGTCTCACTAAGGAGAGAATAAAAAAGAGACGCACTGATTTGAGAGATTCATCAAACTCAAAGCAGACAGCTAGTGACACCTGCTTTCATATCATGTTTAAACTGTCTAATAAAGCCAGTGAGCAGATAACATTAGCATCTCTGCTGGAAAAAATTAGAGAATGATGAGTGTAACCATCAAAAGTAATGCTGATACAACCACAAAAGATACCATTTAGAATACTGCAGATAAGAAACATGAAGGACCTTTTATAATATTATTATAATAACGCATTCAAGAACAAACTAAACGCTGTGAGAGGCTAAGACTGAGCCTGCGTAGCCTCTGTGACGTGATTCTCGAACAATAATGATTCACTGAGAGAGCAGTTTCAGCTGTTTCGCCTGATTAACTTTTCGCTAATGATTTCCAGCTTTTTTTCATTACTTTAGCTAGCCAGTTTCATTGTGTTTATAGCTAATAGTTTTAATTGTTTATTCTAAGAAAATGATGTGAAGTGAAGTATTTCAACCATTTTTTACACTTTCTGACTACATTTTTTATTGACTATTAAGTATGTGGAATGCTATTTGTGGGTAGAATCAGAAAATAAATAATAAAAAAAAAAGTTTTGTTTGTGTGTAAGTCATGATATTGATGGGGAAACTACACCCAGGCATTCAGAAAAAAAACCTCATTGAGCCATCATGAATAACGTAAAAAATTTTAATTTAATTAAACTAGTTTGTTTGTGACCGGCAAACATTTTCATCAGCACTGTTGTTGCTCTGGGTAAATATTTTGAACTTGTATGTGTGGGTGGGTAGTTACAATTATTATCATTATTATTATTATTATTAGAATGAGCTTGATGTGAGTTTAGTCTTTAAATTAAGGACAATGTTAAACTTCTCACTACCCTTGCGAGGCCTGTTTGAGAATTAAAAATTGTTTTTGGGGGTTAAGGTTAGGATCAATTTTAACAGACTTTTTTTTTCAAGTCAAGGTTAGACTGTTAGTTGTGATAGTTAAGTTTAATGTAAGGGGCTAAGCAGTGCGTTATGTGAATGAATGTTCTCATAAAGCTAACTTTAAATGTGCCAGGGTGTTTTTGCTTTTGTGTGTGTGTGTGTG
>VURO01044188.1:0-22743 GCA_015108175.1 Pelvicachromis taeniatus | reverse complement strand
CATCATCATCCCCCTTCCTCCCTTCCTCTCCCTCTTCCTCCCTGGAAGAGGAAGAGGATGAGGGTGCCCCGGACCGTACGGTGCCCTCAGGCGAAGGCAGGAAAAATCCTCACCAGCGCAGAGCTAAACACCAGTTGCCCATCACTCTTCCCCCTGCCACTCCCGGGGACCAAACCTCTACCCCCGCTGAACCCCAAAGGGTGCCCGCTGAGGGAGACCCCGACTGGCACCCTGAAATGGCTCCGAGCTGCAAGGATGTAGTGGTCACAGACGTGACCACCAACCTCGTCACCGTCACCATAAAAGAGTTCCCATCCCCTGCCTCCTGCCCCGCTTCGCCTTCTGCTAGCCCCGAAAATGCCTCGTCCCCTCCTCCCGTCGCCGCCTCCGACGACCCCTCCCCAGCGAAGCCATAGGAGGACGGACATTATGAAGTCAGATGCCATTGAAGAAAAAAAAAAAAAATGTGTCATGCCACTTCAACTGTCTTCTACCTTTACCTTGAAGGGTATGTCCATATTTGTGTAATGAATAATGAAATGTAACCTAACACCGCCCAGCCATTGAATAGTTAAAAAAAAAAACTATAAAAAAAGGACACTTGTTTTTTGTTTTTTTTAGAAGAAGAACTATTATATAAATTCGAGATGGGGCAGCTAATACGCCCCTCTTATCATTTCAATTGCCATATTTTGTCCACTTGCACAGCACTGACTCTTTGACTTTTGAGTTTAGCTTGTTTGGTACAATGTAACGTTGTCCTGAAAGTGGAACCGTTGCCCGTTTGGTGTGCAGGTTGAACTTTTAGAAAGCGCACTCAGTCTGTGTGGGAGAAACATAATGTTTCGATGTAAGCTCTGCTCTGGAGGCTGTTGTCAGCAGCCTGCAGGTGTCCTGACCTGTTAGTCTCGTTGGAAGTTCAACTCATTGAACTGAACACAGCTGGATTCGGATATTGCATCAATGCAATAGCGAGGTAAATGCACTTGACTGCATCATTTAAAAACCAACCTATTCTGTGTGGTTTATCAGTTTTTCCAAAGCCTTCTCCTCTTGCTCTCTTGAATGCACATGCATATACATATAAGTATTTATATGCACGCACAACCATAAAGGCTGCAAACGAATATGAAATTTTTTAAGAAAAGACAGTAATTTTTTTTAAGTTATTGCTGCCATTTGCAGTCTCTTACTTATTTGCCTTGTTTTTCGCTCGGATCCCGACACCTACTTCGACTCTAACGTCCACCAAGACCCTAAACTGGTCTGCAGTCAATTTGAACAGTTCCTCGGTATGCCGTAATCGCAAAAAAATTAACTTCTCAAACTGTCCAGGCCTAGAAGGTCCATGAGCTGAACACAGTTCAGACTGAAGCCGTCGACAAAATGCAGCTAAAAATAGAAGTTGACTCCGTGGCAGGTGTTTCAAATCTGTGGAACATGAATCCAGGCAGCTGTGGCTTGTACAATGTAGCGACTGTTAAGTTTTGTCTATTTATCTTCCACTTTTGACTGGTTATAAACTGTTTCCCATGCTTTTTCTTCCTGTGGATGTTGCCAGTTTGTCCTTTTATGCTTTATAACTGTTCTTTATTAGTATGTGCTCTGGTAGAAACGTCAATAGAAGTGCTTTATTCTTGCTACCCATAGGGCATGCGCGTGTCTTTCCACTGATGCAGAGCCGGTGCGAAGCCACTTCCAACTCGGGTGCCTTACGACAACAAGCCTACATTTCCACAGATTCCTAACCGAACATTACATGGGGTTGTGTAGCAAAGGCTGGGGTGATTTCCATGGAAACGAGAATGTGTATTAGGTGAATTTCTTGTGGTACCGCCCTCAAGAGACAACAGTGGTTACAACTGTTGGTGCTGTCAGTTTTGTGAAGCTGCTGAATGTCGGCTTTTTGGAAGCAGCATTGATCTTTTCTTGCTGTGGAAATGCATGAAACTGGTTCTAGAGGGGGCATGTGCACTACTGTAGTGGAAAAGGGTTAATCTAGGCCTGTATCCATCAGGCTCTAGTCATCGTGATGAGAAGTAAGTCAACTTTGTCTCTTGCTCCTGTTGTACCAACATTAGTTTTGCTAAAGTGTATGAGCGAGGCCCAACATGTCTTTTAAGTCCCGGCTTTAGCCTCAGATTTGAGTTGAGCTTGATGTCAGCTTAATGTAAACAGCGCTCTTGGACACATGTAGAGGAAGGGTGAGGACCAAGGATGTTCCAGTCTAAACAGGAAACTGTATTTTTACTTTCTAAATGAAGTGTTGTTTTTGTTGTTGTTTGTTTTTTGTTTCCTGCCTTGTTGCTTTTACCCGTTCATGAAGGATAAAACCTTTTGACCGCTGCTTAATAACTGGAGAGGATGCTGGCACAGTCGTCTTCCCCCTTTCAGACACATCAGACAGACGGTCTTTCAGTAGGATCGCAGTACATTTGGTGTGTCGGGAGCTCGATGGTTAGAAAAGCTGCTTGATCTCTCGGTTTGATCCAGCACCCGTGTGTTCCTGGCTGTAAACTTTTTGCCGGGTACGTTAACCGGAGGTTGTTTCTAGCTTAAATCCCTCAAGCTCGACATTGATCAAAGTTTCTGACCTTACCTTCAAACGCATCAGCCGTACTTTAAAGAAACCTTTACAGACCCCCAATTCTTTTTCTTTTTCCCTGCTCTTTCTAGACCTTCCCAGACTCTTTGGCTCTCGACTCTGCTCTATCTACAGCGTGTGTTAGAATATATTAAAAGCTTCCGCATGTGTTGCCTTCGAGCTCACCGTCGGCTGCACTCGAGGCAACGGTAACCTCATCACGCTCGGCTCGTATCAAAGAGAACGGCCCAAAGCATCATTAAGTCTCGGCTTTAGCTCTGTGATTTTAAGGATCGCAGACTGTAATAAGTTTTTAACAGTTTTCTGTTGTTTTCTTTTCCAGTAGTTTCGAGTGTCTTTTATCAGACGAAGGCGACGTTCCCGTCATATACTGAATGGTTCTAGTTGTTGTCAACGCTGTTTCAGTGCTCTCTCATAGGTTACACTGGGAAGGATTTATTCCAAAATGACACATCCATTAATATGAAGAAAGAAAAGAAGAAAAACCAATTGGAATCAATATCTGTTTTAATAATGACACTACTTTAATCCTTATTTGACACAGTAAAAACAGAGTGATCCTATATTTTCTAGAATTATTTTCTTCTCAAATGGATATATTGTAATTTGGAATAGATTGTTTTCATCTACTCTATAATATGTTTAAGTGGTGGATAGAAGTGACTCTTGCAGTTGGTAGATTTGTAAGGTATTAGACTGCTAAGCGATGTTTTAGAATATTTTGTTTGACATTTTTTTTGCTTATTCTTTGTCATGCTGAGTAGCACAACTCAATTTAGTGGCCTCTTTCAACCAAATAGGGCTCTTGATTTTTATCATTTCCTATTTTTAAAGCTTTTCTTTCCCCCCTTTTTAAATTGTTTTGCATTTCTGTGTGATCTAATTTTAAGTGCCAGATTCTTTTGGCACTACTTAGAAGAAAAAGAAGGATCCCTGTTTAAACGTATGAAAAATGATGCTTAACGAAATGTTTGTACTGTACCTAAGTACTTTAAAAAAAAAAAAAATATGCATAATATTGTCAATGTGATGATGTTTATTTGAATGCCATATTCTTTTGTTTTGTTTTGTTTTTTTAGTAGTCCAATATGGGTTTGATCAGAAGGACTCTGACTGATTTTTACGTGTCAAGACTGCAGTTTTGTCCGGTTTTATGCTAATATGAATTATGTAAATTGTAATGATGCTAAAGAGGAGGAGTTGGAGGATGATGATAACATTGTAATGTATCTGAACGTCTGAAGCATGTTTTACAAACCCTTATTGTACAGATTATGTATTCAGTGTCACGTTACCTGTTACTGTTGTTGCTTTCTGTGTGTTTCTCGTACAAAGCTTTTAATTAAAAGCTCTCTAAAAAGCTTTCTTTCTGCTGTTCTTATATTTCAGTATAATTTAACGTAAGAGGCAGGCTGTAGAATTATCAGCTGCAGTTTTTCATTTTACTTGGTGCCAGAAGTGCTGACAGTAGAGATACAGTTAGGTTTGACAGGTCAACTTCAATCAACTGTTTTGTTTTATCTGCTTGACCTCTCAAACCTCACCGTGGCCGGGCTACAGCCATTCAGGTGACAATGAATTCCTCTGAAAAACTAAGCGCGCTTTTACTGCTTTCACAGGAATTAAGACGGAGAGTAGTAGCTTGGCGCTGCTAATCAAATGCACGATTCATTCAATTCATTAGCAAGTGTGAGCACCTTTTAGACTGTTTGGGCAGTTTGCTGCTCTGGAGAGTGTTAACAAAATGCTGAATCTTCCTAGAAGTAAATTCACCCTAATGTCAAATTGAAAAGTCCAAAAACTTGGACCTAACTGAAATGAGGTGGAGAGTCAAGTGATTTTATTGTCATTTCAGTCATATACAGTGGTGCAGTACACAGGCAAACGAGATGGTGTTCCTCCAAGACCGTGGTGCTACATGTAACAGAAAACCAACACAGGACTACGTAAAGTGCAAGTGTGCAAAAACAGTGCAACGCCAGGCAGAACAGAACGATGCAGACACAACAGTGCAATAGAAACGTGCAATAATGACAGCGGGCTGTGCAAAAAGTACCCGAGTTAATGAAATGTTCAAAGGTGTGTGTGTGTGTGTGACATGTGCAGGAAATGTTTGCCAGAGCTTCATATCAGGTAATATCTCTAAATCTGTCACCCTATTTGTCACGTTTGTTCATATTCACATGGTGGAGTGTACAGGGAATGGCTACCAAGTACAACACAAACGTGCTCTCAGACAGTGTCACCGATATGTACCGGCCTCTCACAGCCGGCTGCACAGAGAGACCAGTGCTGTTAGTCTAGGTTGAAAGGTAGTTTGTTTTCACCATAAACATAGAGCATGAAAAGGCTTCCAGTTACTCATGGAAGGTACTTACTAACACTACTTAAAAACACTGACAAGCTCTTACTCTGATACCGCGGACTAATACTATCCTGCTTGGACCATCAGGAAAAAAAGAAAAGACCCATTTCACTCAAGCGCTATTGCCAGAGAGTCCACTGTGAGGCGCTGTTGAGCTGCTCGTTTTCTTTCAGCGTAATGGAGCAGCAGCATCTGTGTTTTCAGATGGATTGTGAGGGCTGGGGGTCACATTAAGGTCATCACGCCTGTGTATTCATCTTTCTGTGTTTTGATGTGGAGATGAATACGTCGAGTTCAAACAGCTTCATTCTTTTCCAAAGGCAGTATTTCATTTTATTCTTCTACCCTTCAGACTGTTGGATGTATAACAGAAAGACACATGTAGTCTCCTTTCACTCCTTCCCCGCGCTGCCTTTGCTTCTCTGTCTGTTTCCTGCCTGGCTCGATACCACAGGCGCTTACTGTATGAGCCAGATGGAGCTAAAACAGATCCCGAGTTTGATGTGAGTGGCCGACATCTGTGTGTTTGTGTGAGTATATAGTGTTAATATGTAACCTTCACAGGTGCATTAGTGAGTGCAAGATCAGTCACCTCTGGAGATTAAGCCACAATCTGGGTTACTGGCCATTAGACTGAAGCCCATCTAAATTGGTGTTTGAGCTTCTGATGATTCCTGACTTTTGCCAACATTTCCATGTGCTTTTCTTGCTGCAGGACTTTGACTTGAGGGTAAAAACTAACACAGCCATGTAGTCCCATAGTATTCCTTATACACGGTTAAATATAAATTTTAAACTGTGTGTGTCCTTGGAAAAAAAAAAAAAAGTAATATTAGTGAATCTCTTCTCTTTGCTTTGTAAATATTCCAGCCTGTTCACAGCAGAAAGCCCGTGTCAAGTTGATTGCACTGTTCCACACTGAAAAAAAGACTCCTAACAAGGTTAAGCTGCATCGAGAAAAAAAAAAACACTTTCAAACATAAGCTCTGCAAAATCAATGGGTGACACCTCACCTCCTGTATTATGGAGCAAGCACACGAGCAGGAGATGCCTTTGTTGGCTCTGCGAACTGGAATGAAAGCAGTCAGAGGACGTGTTGTGTTTACGTTCGCTTTCTAACTGTGCACAGACGGCAGTGCTGGTTTCACTTAGCCGCTCCATCGCGTTACACTGAACAGGTAGGCAAGACATTTTGAACAAACGGTGAATGATGACAATGATGACATCCGTTCGTGGATGGGCTCAAAATCTGACACAACCAGTCTTGAGATAATAACGCTCACTTTAGATCTCCTGGAGTTGACAGCTGCACTTTTTAATTTGACTGGCTGCCTGGAGTGGTGTCGACAATCGAGAGGTCAGACGAGGAGCGCAGAGGGAAATGTTTGGCTGCCGAATCTACAGATCTGGTTTCATTTTCTAAATCATCTGTTCATCTGATAGCCATATGAAAATATTGTTTACTGCAATTTTAACCTTGTTGGTTGGTAACCATGTTTTGGCAACTGTGAATCTAGTCAGTGCACAGCTGCTCACTGCCTGAATGCTATCATCATTGTACCTGATTGGGTGGGACACATGGGGCTGCTTGCATTGTCTCTCTCCAGGCCTCGATTAAATCCTTAAAAAAGTTACTTGTGTTCATCAAACACTATGTGTGTGTGTGTGTTTGTTTGTTTGTTTTTAATCCACTCTGTAAGATAGCTTACATTTAACTCCACACCTTTAATTCATTTACTATGCACAGCTATGTGAATATGCAAATCCTTATTTCCACTGCTGTAGCTCAAGAGGTTCATCTGCTAATGAGTGGAAGGTTGGTGGTTCAATGCTGAGCTATTTGAGCTAGAACTAGAAGGTGCACAGTTTGCTGTGTATGGGGCTGCGTAGCTGTGGATCAGTCACGGTGCCCGTCCTGACTGCTGTCCACTCCTGAAAGCACCAACAATGAACACATGAGCATCAGAAGTAGACCACAGAGCAAATGAAGAAAGTGGCTGGTCTGATAAATTGGACTGATAAATTGTGCTGGACAAACAAGTCAGGTTCATGGAGGCCTCACCTCGCAGCTTACAGGACTTAAAGGATCTGTTGCTAACATTTAGACACCACAGTACACCTTCATGGAGTCCATGCCTCAAAAGGTCAGGGCTGTTTTGGCAGCAAAAGAGAGACAAAGAGAGACCGCTTTATTATAAGGCAATTAGGCATTAGCTAATGAAAATGATCACTGAATCGAGATGTCCAGGCTGAGGCTTACAGTAACAGCTGTGAGAGAAATATCGATTGGAAAGTGTGTCACTGACATCAATAGCCCCTCAGAATGAAATAGAACAGCGGAAACTGTTTAACATTCTCATCAACCTGAATTTTTTGATTAATGCTAATAAAACCTACTCCCCTCCTACACTATCGGAGCACATACAGTAAACACCGCTGCAGTAACTATGTAACAATCCCAGGGTGTCAAAAGCTGCTGTTCAGTGAGAAGCTGCTGGTGATACACGCAGAGATACACAAATTCTCCTTCGGCGTTAGATGTGACAAGAACAACAGCGAGACAGGCCTTCCTGTTGCCATAAACCCGGTAATTTGTGACACCAACAGCAAAGAAAACATTGGTGTCAAATGTCAGCGGTTGACCTCCCTTAAAATGAGAACATTGTAGTCCGGGGTTATCAAACTCATTCATGGTCCACCTACAGCCCAAACAGACCTTTGATCTCAGGTGGACTGAAGTAAAAGCATTGCATAACAAGAAAAAGCATAGAAGTTGTTTCCATTTCTTTAAGTGACTTGCCCAGAACATCTCACCCAGGAGGCGCCCAGCTTCGATGTGAAGCTGGGTGGCAGCCAGGAACAGAGGTCCTGGCGGACCGATCCCCGGCTACCAAGACTATAATAAAACATGTATTTTCAAAAGATGTGATGAGCAGCCTGAGCTTGCTTGAGAAAAATAAGTGCACTTTTAACAACATGTCTCAGTTTTTCAACATTCAGTCAGTTGACTTCTGTCGTAAGTCAGGGGAAGACGTAAGCACGATGATGTCTGTGTGAGTAAGAAGGCTGTAAAACTGTGGATGATTCAGACCTCACAACACAATGACTGCTGCTGTAAAACACAGTGAAAAGTTTCTGCTTCATTCTCTGCAATCCAAGCAGCGGGCCACATTAGGCTGGGTAAGCTAGGTGAAAGGTGTGTCACAGGACGTGACCTCACTGACTTTAGTTGTATCATTACAAAGCAAGAATCACTTAGGTTTCTCCTACCAGATCTTTTTCATGGTGGTAGAAATTTCATTTAATTTCTTTTGCTTTATTTAATATTTGCATTTTTATTTGTATTGCTATGCAGAGAAAACTTTATAAAAGTCTTTCTTTCATCCAGCAGACAGGATTTGTTTGCTGAAGAGAGCCCCAGAGGACAGAGGGTCAGGGTTGGATCATTCCTGTTGGCGTTAGCGCTGCATTAGTCGGGACTGCCTCTTGAGGAAACATGTTCTTCCTCCTACTCAGTACAAAAACCCTGGTGTTAAAGGTCCCACGTCTCTGTTTTTCCTTTCTTCTTTTCCTCTACACTATCCAGCCTTTCTACTCCTGCTGCAGCTCGTCTTGCGTGTGATTTCTTACAGATGTCGCATGTAAATAAACTCAGGCTGTTGTAAAAAAAAAAAAAAAAAAAGTCCACTGCACACTGGGATTTCCCTTATCAATGCAGTTTGGATTCTTTACATCAGTTTTTATGTTAAGTTTTAAGAATGTGTCCCCCCCCAAGCCTCCAGAACAGGATGTGCGCTCTGGCAGTGCAGTCGCACGCTGATCCATCATCGCCTTGTTTGCTCGGCTGCTGCTGCTGCTGGAAGTTCACATAGGCTTTGACACGCGCATGCCCATAGCCTCGCTCCTCCTCTCCCAGAGATCCCCATAGTAACGCGCGGAGGAGAGCAGCTTAGCAACACGGAGACTGGAGAGGGAGCATCTCTGCTCCAGACAGCGCCGTACCGTCAACATTTGCTGCACACAGAGGGTGGTGAGGAGACAACCGCAGCAAAGCCCCGAATCTACCCGCTGTCACAGTAAGTGTCTCATTCCACCTGAAAGATTTAGCGACTTTATTTGACATGTCAGGCTGAGACTTTAAACCGGACGGTGAGTATACGAGGCGGGCTGCAGTCTATCTACATACTGCTGTGTGTTCCAGCTTCCAAAGCCCAGAGAAATCTTTGTTTTTTATTTTTATTTATTTATTTTTAAAGCATTTTTTATTTTTATTTGTGTTATTGCAGGCTCGTGTTTGTGTCATCTTGTGTCTGAACTCCTGATCTACATCACTGCTCTTCACGGTCACCATGAAGTTCGCCGTGGTGCTCGTGGGAGCGGGCACTCTGGCCTTCCTCGGCGCGGTCATCTGCATCATCGCCAGCGTTTATCCGCGCAAACGCGCCGCTCTCGTCAGCGATAACGGCACCCTGACGTCGGAGTCGCTGCTCCAGCCTCTGGAGCCGGGCTCGGTGGCTCATGCCGGGCCGCTGGGCGCTCTGCACGGCGCGGAGTCGTACGATGGTGGAAACGGGCTCGGTGGTATCGGCGTAGAGGTTCCCACTCTGAACGAGCTCAACCTTGGGGAGGAGACGGGTGGAGGGTCGGCGAAGCAGTTCAGCTTCAGTCGACTCATCTGCACTCCTGTGCCGGTGGGAGAGTGCAAGACCAAAGACCTGAGGCAGAGGAGGGACCAGCAGCAGGCGGACGATCCGCTCTATGGCACCGGGGATGAAGACCTGCGGACCACCGCGGAGGAACTCCGGCAGATGGTCCTGCAGCAGAACGACCAGATCCTCATGGACCAGAGGACCATCCGGGAGCTGACCGGGAAGCTCAGCGAGTGCGAAAGCGGCCTGGAGGACGAGCGGAGCGTCCCGGAGCGCAGCATCGGGGTCTGGAGCGGGAACCGCCGCGTCATGGCCGGTGATGATGTGACCTCATCCGCCGCGGCACAGCTGCAGACGGCGCGGGCCGTGGAGGAGCTGGCCCGGGCCATCATGGAGCTGAAGGATCGCATTGAGAAGCTGGAGGTAAACACAGGGATGCTGAGTGCAGGCTTGTCGCTGATTAACCTCCTGTCTGAGTTTTGTTTGACAGCGGGAGATTTGGAGAGGCACCAGAATGATGCATTAGCAGATGAGTCAGGTCCGTCCAGTCTAAATTAGGCACATTTCAAGAGCTTTCCTAATTTTAGTGTGATATCCACTCTGCAGGTTTAGGACTAACCCTTAAAATTGACTTATGATTCAGATTAAAGTGCCACAGCTCTGCTGGTTCATCACAGGCGCGCTGGTCTTTATCCCTCTACACCACTTTTCATTCTCCCCTCCCTCTTTTATCTTCTGCTCCTCTCTCCTCTGACAAGTAACTCGTGACACAGATACCCCTGATCTCTTGCGCAGGCTCCACACAGACCCATGGGAAATCTTTCCACATGCTGGCCCTCACCCCCCCCCCCTTCCACCCTGCTGCCTCATACCCTGTACCACCGCATCTCCCACAGCAGGATGGAGACATAAATAAAACATGAAGCTGGCTGGACAGGAAGGAGGGAGGTGGAGTAGGGGGGTCGGATTCTATGTGTGTGTGTGTGTGTGTGTGTGTGTGCGGAGATTGAGACACACACCCACACACAAACACTGCTGCATCACTGCCGGTGCTCTCCAAGCACAGTCGGTTACAAGGTTGTCTCCGTCAGTGAGAATTTATATCCTGGACGTTCAGATCCAGTCCTGCCTCAGCAACTCTCTTGATATTATATATCGCCCTCGCAGCCACCTCATCCACACTAACAGCTTTCTCTCTCTCTTTACTGCTCCTCCACCAACACCTTCTTTTTTCAACTTATGCTCTGCATCGGCTACTAATACTGCCAGTGCCCGGCTGCTACAACAGCTCTCTCCACGGCGCTGCCTTATCATCCAAACTGCCCCTTCCCTGCAGTTTCATTTCAGTTTTAAACCACAACTACATCTAACATCAATGGCAGCCATATTTAGAGGCAATAAAGACAGGACTGAGCTCTGCTCATTGCCATTATATTAAATCGGTTCATGTATTTTTCACACATATCCCCACAGTGAGTAGGAACTGCACTGACAGCCTTTTTAAACAGCATTTTCCACTTTTAGCCAATATTCTCACCCTCAGCTCTCATAATAAATAGTTAAGTAATATTTATTGACATTGCACAAGGTATCTCTACGCCCAACATAAGGCCCAAATAAACAACATTAAAAATTGAACGTGATCAGTACGATTAGTGGTCATCGACATCTGGAGAACATGCTCTGAAGAGGATGGAGCCCAGAGTCCTTGTGTTTTTTTTTCCATTTAATCTCAGGAAAGGAAGCGTTTGCAAGCCTGGGTGTAATCCAAGTATTTAATTACAAAGTCAAGATTCAGGTCCTGAGACATAGATCAGGGCAGATGTTTGGCAAAGGAGAACTAAATGATTACATCATATTAAAAGCATACGTGGAAAAAAAATCAGCTCACAGAAAGCTTCAGCGATACAAGATTATTTTCAGCGCTAAGGATAAAACAGCAACAAAGCCATAAAGAAATATGACAAATGATAATTCACACATCCCAGAAAGCAAGTAAGCTGAAAATGATGTAGTTAAATATATAGCTTAATAAATTAAAATATCACAGTGGCAGATGTCTCAGTAAGAGAAAAAACACATAAAAGAAAGTAGAGCAATTAAATAGAAAAACAAGTAATAATAATTAAGAATATACACACATGTATAGGTTTGTTATAAAATGTTAACATTTGTAATCATTTACAATTACTAATGTAAATGTTGATGACTACAAATGAGTTATATCTAAATGTATTATTTTTGGCACAAAGTGTACAGTGTTGCTCTGCATGTTTGGCTTTAAGAACACCTTTTGTGGGGGGGATATTTCCCGACATCATGGGTCAGGAAAGCCACGAGTGCCGTACCGTCTAGGATACATGGCTTACAAGGAGATGCGTCTGTGTCTAGACAGGCTGCGTTCAATGTGACCGTGTTGTTTGACAAGGATGTCTTTCAGTGCTGGAAATTCAAAAATCTTTTTGACATTGAATACAAGGCTCTAACATTACTGTGCAGACTGACTCTTGGTTAGCAGCTGTGAAAATGCTGCCAGGATCAAAATGCTCGATGTTAAAGCAGAGAAGTCATTTCTTTTAAGAGAAATCTCAAGCTTGATTGATATAAGACTAATACTGGATATTTAGTGATTCAGAAATCCAATATATCGGCTGATATCTCTTTCAAAAACACAAACTATAAACAGATTTGCTTAAAATGTGTTGTTTTCAGTTATTTATGACTCATAGCTAAGATGACAGTGAACTTATAATCTAAATAATCTTTTTGTTATTGTAACAAGTTGATTGGATCAGCTGGTTGTTCCAATCACTTGCTAACAAGGAGGTTGCAGAGTGCCCTCTGGTGGACAAACTATGTAACACCAGCATTGGTAACATAGTTGAAGGGTGTTTCTCCCACGTCTTCGTTACATTTTAACTTTTAATTTCTCTTCTGTTGTAAATGCTGATACTGACATATCAGCAAAAAGCTAATATCAGCTGATATACAGGAACAAATTATAATTCATTTTATTATTTTATTCATTAGGGCAGCGGTGGCACGGTGGTTAGCACTGTTGCCTCACAGCAAGAAGGTCCTGAGTGCAATTCCAACACCAGGGACTTTTTGTGTGGAGTTTGCATGTTCTCCCCGTGTTTGTGTGGGTTCTCTCCAGGTACTCCGGCTTCCTCCCACAGTCCAAAGGCATGCATTTGTGAGGATAAGTTAATTGGAAAATCTAAATTGCCCATAGGTGTGACTGTGAGTGCGAATGGTTGTCTGTCTATGTGTGTTAGCCCTGTGATAGACTGGCGACCTATCCAGGGTGTACCCCGCCTCTCGCCCTAAGACAGCTGGGATAGGCTCCAGCGCCCCCCACGACCCTGAAAAGGATGAGCGGCTGCGAATGGATGGACGGATGCATATTATTCTATAAGTGTGGGTGCACCTGGTTTCATGTGCACATGCACACAGGTGACATCTGTCCCCAACGGCTCATTCTGGATCACAGTGAAGCTCCTATTATTATCATTATTATTGTTATTTATATTTTATCGCTCCGGAACTGTAATATTACTCACCTACTGAATCATCTTATCTCCTTGTCATAAATCTGCTGTTATTAAATTAGTTCTGATGTTCTCTGTGCCTCTGTAAATGTGTCTAACCAGTACCAACTGGCATCAACACTAACGCAGATGACACGTTTCTTATTTCTGTTCTACAGGCGGAGATAGGCCCTGCTGCTTTGAACCTCACAGACACATCTGTGGGTGTAAGTAGTGGCGGCGGCAGCAGCAGCACAGCTGGTAACACGGGCAAGGCTCCAGCTCCGCCTTCCGGCAGTGCTTCCTCCCCATCTGCAGGGTCTGCCCCAGGGGGCCGCCGTCCCGCTCCCCCAGGCTCCTCTGCCTCCAGGTCTCCCGCTAAGGGTCCCCCTGGGCGAGGAAAGAGCACCTGGAGGGTGGAGGACCTGGAAGGGGAGCTGGAGAGGAAGATAAAGATGTTAGAGAAGGAGAGACAGGCCATGAGGAAGGAGACTCAGGGCCAGCATGAGAAGATCAACAAGGGCATCGACAACGTCAGCCACCGCGTCACTGAGCTGGAACACAGTGAGTCTGGGGGTGGGAAAAAAAGAGGAGGCGAAATAAAGACATGACATTGTTGGCTAAATAAATGAAGGAAGGGATGGATTAACTGATGTAAAAGGGGAGTAAGACAAGGGCAACATCAAGCTGAAAGTAGATCAGAGCATCGCAAGAGAAGGCTGAAATGAAAGTTTAACGAGCTCTGTGGGTGAACTGGGTCATCGCAGCAGCAGAGAATATGCTTTAGATTAAAATTAGATGATTAATGAGTGCTTAAGGGTGGGAAAATGTCAAAGTGAGCTAATAAAAATAAAAATAACGGAAGTGGAGAATAATTTATCTGAAAACATCTGCTGCTTTTATCTGCTTTAATCTTCACCTTCATCCTCAAGGGGGACTTACGTGAAGGATTCTTGCTTTGCGGTTGTCAGGAACGAGGTCTGGATGTGTCACTTTGGTTTTGAAGGGCTTTATTTGGAGATTTTCTGTGCAGAAATAAGGTTACTGCAGGTGAAAGCGTCTCGAAAAAGGAGTATGCGCTGTTTGATAATGGGAGAAGTGGACGCTCAAAGGTGTGATTGAGAGTTTGCGAGGTGCCAAGAGGAAGGTTAATAGGAAAAAGCAGTGATTTATCCTCTTTTTTTTCACCGCTCTGTCATTCTTCCAACCTCTCTGACCACCTCTACATCTTCTCGGCTTTAAGAGCTGCAGTGTGGCCTCGAGTTAGAGAGGGTGATCATTAACTGTAACATCTGAGCTCTTGCCAGGCGCTCTGTGCCCGAGTGTGTGCTTGAGCGCAAACTAGTAGAGACAAGTGAGAAGAGAAGCCTCAGTGTCCTTGTATAAATTAATGCAATCATCTCTTGCTGTTTTCTCTCTGGGTCTGCCTTACAGCGTCTAACTTCTTTCCCTTCACCTCCTTCATGTGTCCAAAGCGCTGACGGAGCCTCCGTTCCCTGACGGCTTTGTCATCTCCTTCCCCATGCGGACCAACTACATGTACGGCCTGGTCAGAAAAGAGATTACCGAGATGTATGCCTTCACTGCCTGCCTATGGCTCAAAGCCAAAGAGGGTGGCATTGGGACCCCCTTCTCCTACTCTGTCCCGGGGCAGCCCAATGAGCTGGTTCTGTTACAGGGAGTCCACAATCCTGTGGAGCTGCTTATCAACGATAAGGTAACGAGTGTTTCTCAGGGTTTACCTACCTGTCTTTTGTAACTGTGCTCATATCTGGATGTTGGGACTTCAAGTCAGAACATTTTACATTGGAAAATTAATGGTTCTTCTTGGGAAAAGCATTAATATCTCATAACCTTTAAGGTTTCCTTGTAATTACTCAAGCAAAAAAGCAAGGAAGCTAATTATGATGTCTCACAGAACAGTAGAGTCTAGTTGATGGCTTACTCTTATTAAAGTGAGTGATGTGAACATGTTTATTCTCACAGACTTATTGAAGTTTACAAGAGTGATGGAAAGTGCAAACCTGAAAATGTCACAGCTGTCTGTTGTTGTTTGAGTCAACAGCACGTGAATCACCATCTATATTAAGTTTGGGTTTTGGTTGTCAGCCTCAGGTGTGTGCTGGTGTCGATCCTGCTTCTGCCATCAATCACTGCAACCCCCCCCCCCAAAACGTGTATTCCTACACTGCAGAGAACGTAAAGCTAAAACAGACGGTGCACTTCAACAACACATTAAAAATTTATAAGTATAAGCAAGACCATAGAAATCTGACTTTTTTGTGTGATTTATCATGGCCATGATTCAATCGCAAATGACATCATTACTTTGCCTAAAATTGTTCTTAATCCAGAATAAAAGCATCGATTAAAGTCGATTAAAAATATGAAGGCCGTGTCCTCTGTTTGTGTTTTTCTGCATTTGTAGCGGCGGGATCCACAGCAAACATGCATTATTGAGGAACACAGACCGCCAGTGTTTTCCTTTAATATTGCTCATATAGTTGCTGTATAGTTCCCGTGAGAGCGTGCAGTATAGTGGAGGTTTACAGTGGTGAAAGGTGTTCCAGTTGTAATGCGAGCTGAGCGTGTTGAAGTTTGGCAGATTCTAACTGTGGTCGCTGTTTCCTTTGGCCTGTAGGTGGCGCAGCTGCCCCTGTCCCTGCCACAGGATGAGTGGCAGCACATCTGTGTCAGCTGGACCCTCAGGGATGGGGTTTGGAAGGCCTACCAGGGTGGGAAGATGAAGGGAAGAGGGGAGGGACTGGCGGCCTGGCACCCAATCAAACCCGGAGGAGTACTCATTCTGGGACAGGAGCAGGTGAGACGGAGTGATGGATGGACGGATGGATGATTCATAGGTGAATGATCCATGGATAAACATACACAGAGAAACCAGGAGAGTTATTATAGGAACCACCATTAGCTTTTCACACAAGAAGTGGCAGAAACCTAATGGTGTTTATCCTCACGCGTGGCTGCTTCATTAGCGAAACAACTACATTACAAAACGTTTACGAAATGCGACATTATCCCACCTCCCTGGTGGTGAAAGAACAACCCAAAGCTCATCCTGCAGCCCTTTTGTCCTTGCATAAAGGACAAAAACACTGATGGAGCATGACTTAATGTGATGGATAGTTTTGAGAGGGAGCAAGTATTTTATTAATCTCCTCTGAGGATGGCTGATGAATTGCTGCTGAGTGAGATGTGTGGACTTGATTTCATGGAGAAAAATCCCAAGACACAAGAGGGAAATTCATGCTTTTAATCGTATTTGTGCAAAATCAACAAAAAATTGAATATTTTCATGCAGAATAAACTTTGTTTTAGCTCAGTGCCTTCACCAGTGACCCGATTTGACATTTACACCATAGTTTTGGTATTTATCCAAAGAAGTGGGTGATTGTTAAAATCATAATGTTTAAAATGGCAGGTGTGGAAGTTCTGACTGTGCTATCTCTTCTACCCAAGGACACACTGGGTGGACGTTTTGATGCCTCCCAGGCCCTGGTTGGGGAGCTCTCTCAGTTTAACCTGTGGGACCGGGTGCTGAAGCCAGCCGAGGTGGCCGCCGTGGCCGACTGCAGCTCCTCGGCGCTGGGCAACATTGCGCCCTGGACCGACCATGACGTAGATGTCTACGGTGGCGCCACCAAAGAGTCCCTGGACCCATGCCACGCTGCCCAGAGATCCAACCCCTCCGGCCCCAAACAGTGAAGAATGACTGGGAGAGGGCAGCCATGTTTGAGAGGTCAATTTAGGAGTCAATTCAAGAGTCTAAAGAGTTTTTTTCCAAGTTGGAACATCCAGTATAATTTGCTTGTTGAGGGTTGGCAAGCTTACTACCAGTGGACTATTAAATTGTCAAGCGTGGTGTATCTGTTCTGTTCTTTGTGTTGGTGTCCACGGTCATGTGTTTACTTCAGCAGTGAGATACAGTGAGTTTAGTCACAGAATCACCTTAGTGAAGGCTTGCATGGGTCGATCAACCTCTGGCGTGAACGTGTTCAAACGGAGACTCTGCATTGATAGAGTGGAATCTGTGGTTTGGATGATAATCTGTAGGGCCAGTCAGCCATACAAGATTAATCCGGCAGAAGGTTTCAGTGCAGTCATGGAAAGAACCTTTAACGATGCCACATCTGAGGCTTTCTCCATTTTTGCTTTTTTACAACACAGTGACACAAAATTCCATCCTTTCTTCATCCCGTGTCCAGCTGGTTGTGTTATGATGCTACAGCTGATTTCTGACATGCTCTAGTGGTAGTATCTATTTTTATTACTCAATGGGGAAACTGAGTTTGGTCCGTTTCTAACTGTATATGATCCTGTCGAGTAAAGTCTGTGTGCTTTTCGGTTTTTCTCTATTGCATACCACAATTCGGTAAACCAGTGGACTTATAAATGTATAATGTGTAATGTACTTCTGCTAATGTTGCTCTGTATCAGTCTGCTCCCCCCTGCCCCACGCCCGCTGTAGCCTCTCATGCATCTCACAGCAAAGTGAAGTTGCAGCAGTCTTCTTTTCTTTTTCTTTGCAGCTTAGCTAAAACTGCGCTCTCAGCCGACCCCTGAAATAAAAACTTCATGTCTAACTAAGCACCACTCAGATAACTGCTATTACGATATAACTGTGGTATCACTGAATGTAAATCAGATGAGATGTAAATGTTTTGGTTTGGGTTTTTTTTGTGAAAATTACAGTGTACGTATTCCCACACTGCCCCACTATACACGTGTTTTTAATAAATCCTCACAGATTGAGGGGGGAGGGTATGAGGTGGACATGATGGCCATTTTGTACTTAACAGCTGTCTCTGTGCAGAAAACACAGCCTGAAAATATGACTCTGCTTCCACTGGGCGACAGTAAACTCTAACTACTGCCACCTTTTAAGTAACCTAAAGAACTACAAGCCAAACAAGTAAATAGTAAAGTCATTAAACATTTAGATTACAGCATTAGTTTGTTGGCATTTTTTATTGATAGTTATATGCCATGAAAGCATTTGAGTCCCATTTTTTACATTTCATGAAGGGTTATATATATATTTCCCTTGACTTAAGTTTCTTGGTTTTGAACACATTTTCTCCAAAGTTGATCATACTGGACATTTTTTAATTAAATAATTCAAAAATTAATTAAACTGTGATGCTCTGTGCTCCCCGTGTTTTGTTTTTGGGTTTGTTTTTTTTTTTGCTGGGGATCTGTAAAGTCACACGGCTATATTCCTCTGATGTCTGGCATTTGATTTGTATCTTTCATAGTCAGCTTGAGATGGATGCGCTTAATGGCCTGCATGGAGTTGAGTCGGATATCCGAGGCGGACATCACAGGAAATAGAGGAGGGAAGAGCAAGCCAGATGCACTGTGAGGGCTGAGGGTTTAATTCTCGCTTCGTCCAGCTACGCTAAAATATGTATCCAGTCAACACTGTGCAGCAAAATGAACTGTGGTTAAGATACACTCAGTGCTTCTGTTCACGTATTACCTCAATCCTTCATTCCCGCAAACAATTTGACACCCTGTTGTAAAGTGCCTGCCAGGGCTCTCGTGCCCACAGAATGGTCAGATGTTTTTTATTTGAAGTTTTCTTCTTTGTCGTCTCTTTCTTCTACTTTCTTCTGTTTCTCTCTCTCTCAGTTTTGTTTGGTCGTTGATGGCTGTGACAGTGTTGCGCTTGTCCTTATCTGCATCTTCATGGATCTTCTTTGGTATTGTGAAATAGGTGGATAAAAACTAATAAAGTGGTTATGACAACAGTTCTGGAGTTGTAGCTTTTTAACATGATGTTGAATAAACAAAAGCAAGAATGGGATGAGTGTGCTGGATTTGAGTGGCTGATTCCTTCAGACTTGCCAAGCCATCCGGATTACACTTCAGCTAAGCAACCGCACTCAGCCTGCAAGCCTCTATACATAAACACGCAGTAAGAAAAGGATTTAAGCTCTTTTTGTTGTGTGTCAGACTGGATTAACAGCATATTTGCTGTCAGATGGCACGTGTGTGTGAGTGTGTCTTTTACATGGAGGCAGTACTCAGCAAAGATACTCCACAGAAATCCTGACCGCTGATGTAGACATAATAGATTACTCATAAATTTAACGAACATCGTGTTGATTCGTGACTGCTCATCTGCCCACACACCACACTTCTTGGCGATCGGTTCATCTTAGCTGTGAGCTCAAGTCTAACCTCCCACTGCACAGCACTTCATTAAAGTTCTCTATCTCACTTCAGCCGGTTTCCTGTGACTTCCTCAAAGACCAACCTTTACAGTCTGGTGACCAGCAGTTTTTGTCTACGCCGTCTGCACTTTTATCTCTAAAGCTGCTTAAAAAGAAGGAAAAAAAAGTACCTGTAATTTAGCTGACATTCCCATTAGAAGTTCCTTTTATCTGTCTTTTTTGTTTTTGAAAGGGGAGAGTTTGGTTAGAAGAATCCCCTCGAGGCTCTCACTGTGTTTGTTGCCAAAGGAGAAAAAAATAAAAGTTAAAAGATATCTATGATCTGTTTTCCAAGAAGATATTTATAATCTACAGGAGGCAGGAAAGAAAGCTTTACAGATAAACTGGCTTCTACCAATCTAGACTGAAATATTAACAACCACTGTGTGGGTCACAATGACATTTTTGTGCAGAGACGAATGGTAGCTAGGTAACTTTGGCAATAGTGGAAGCTAACCTTTGTGGCTTCATGGATAGCCTGTAAAAAACCAACACATCAGCTCTTGGTTGTAAAGTTATGTTTTCAACCCTTGAGTTTAGCATTTGGGCTGTCGAATATTGTACTTTTTTTTTTCAAAGCCATAAATTAGTGGTTAGCTTTGTTAGTAAGGCACATCCTATTTTCCACTAGCTAACAACCTGTCAATCACACTCGGCCAATAAGCATTCTGTATTTTATTCAGTATGACCCACAATAACTGACTGAGTTCATAAACTCAGCAAGAAAGTGTTGACAGAAGTCATCTTAGAAAGACTTTTTTTCCACAGACTTCTGTACAGCTGGGAGTCTTTTTGCAACCGCAGTTATAGCTGGCACTTCTGCTTTGACCTCACTTTTCAGCCATAAAAGCTATGTCCATGTTTGATACCATGTATGCCCACAGCTGAATATGAACAAGAACATGAACAAGGCTCAACAACACCCACATGCCACATGTCAATAATGCCTAATTAGCGTTTAAATTAGCATGTTATATAAAAGGCTACTCCCTGTACAGCTGTTGCGAAGGAGGAAATGTAAAAAACAACACAATTTTTTGAACTAGGCTGAATAAACCTGCTTCTGCTATAAAGCTGAGTTGCTTTTTCTGAGCCAGCAATTCCTTTTCAATCCAGGTTTATTTACATAGCACCAATTTAGAGTAGTTAGAGTAGAATAGAGCTATAGATGAACCAGTCCATTTACCATTAAACATGAGGGGAAACAAAAGAAGATAGAGAAGAGAATGATAAACAGAGGATAGGGAGACAAGCCCTCACATTGGCATCAGAATCAACCGCAGTTTGTGTTCGTAGCATGTGAACACAGTTTATATCTGCTAAACATGAGCATGTTAGCATGCAAACATTAACATGGGTGTCAACCACATGGCTCTTAGCCATACATGTGGCTGCAAAGGTGGTTTAATATAAAGAGAATTTAGATTTATGGGACTCTGTAGGCTTCAATTTAGATGCACAATAGTTTCCTGTGGATAGGATTATTGTGGAATGTTTGGCTTTCAGCATGAAACAATGCTTGTATACAACAATGGCCAGGTGATGCAAATAAGCACAACCAGCCAAATCTGTGAGAACAAGACAGTGAAAATTTGCTTTTCTTTCTGTCTGAACACTCTTTTTGCCACATTTGTTTTCATGCTGGCTCTTCAACATAGAGATTTAAGGACATATTTCAAGAGTCATCAGCCAATCACTCAGATGGATAATTAGTCAGTCAGTCAGTGAATCATCTAGGCAGCAAATATTGTTTTTCATTGTTAATTTCTGATTCTTGGCTCCATCTTTCTGTTGATATCGCCTCTGTAACAGCTTGTTAGCAGAGTCACATGGAGTGTTCCTTTCCTCTCCCCAACAGTCTGCTTCCCCAGCTGTTGAATTATAGATACCTTATTACCTCTGTGTAAGGGTGGCATTTTATTATGAAAATCCTTATGTGACACACCACCAACCAGCGACAACTCTAACATGAGTTTTTACATTTAATCTTACACCCTCTCATAATCTTTCTGAACATTTTTTTTTCTCATCTCATTTAGGACAGACTTGGCGGGGAGGCGAGTGCCAGTCTTTCTCAAGACTACAGAAACAGAAGATTACAGATGGATTTTATTGTCACTGCAACTCATCGCTTCATTGTCATGAGCCCTGCAGTCATGCAGCTCTTACAGATCCTCTCATAATTTTTACAATTACAGTTATTCACATTTAATTGCCTTGTTCCAAAAACCTCCACTATCCAAACTACTTTTTCTTTCTTTTTGTTGGCCTCTTCTCATACTTACCATAAAATATTTACACTGTCTTTTCCCCTTGTGATAAATAATTTCCTCAAGGTCTTTGTATCACCAGCTTTTCTCTTGATGTAGTTTCAACACACCTTTTGTCAAAAACGTCCCCATCTCCTTCTTTCCTTTTCTTTGACGTTCTCATTTCAGCGTACCCACCAGCCCTCAGGCACCTTTTTTTGTGATTTTCTCACCTGGGTATGCAGTGCTTGCTTTCTGCTGCTCGGTGTATTTTTAGAAGCTGTTTCACATGTGATTGAAGAGTGAAACAGCTGAGGGAGGGTAGCTGTAGCTAAGGTGATGAAGCAGGTGATTCGTGGTTCGATCCCTGGCATGTCAAGTACTGTATCCTTGGGGAAGATACTGAACCCCAGGTTGCCACCAGTGCATCCATTGGAGTGTGGACGTATGAATGTTAGATTAGGATCACTTAGTCATAGATGGGGGAGGGGAAAAAAAAGAAAGTTTGGGTGAATGAGGCTCGGAGTAAGAAAGCACTTGAGCACTGACTGCTCAAGTGGAGTAGAAAAGTATTACATTAGCACCAGTGTTTTTACCACTTGTGGTGGACCGCACAACCTGGTGGCCGGAGGCGATACCCCCGGTGTCCACGACAGCAGGGGGGGGAGCATGTGTGGTGGACCACTAGAGGGCTCTACTCACACCCAGTGTACGAGATGTGTGTTGCTGAGCTTTGGAGCGCGTAGTAGTCAGTTGTCGCTTGGCAAGGAATAAAGTTGGAGTGAGAACTGAGAGCATCTTGTGTCGTCTTTGCTTACCTCCACACACTCAGCATTTATTTTAACAAGTGCTTGATGATTATGAATTTAATTTTGAATGTAATTAATTCAAATACAGTTGTACGATTGTTGTTTTCATATGCAAATTTGCAAACATAAGCCATGCTGTCATGTTCTTTTTAGAGAGAAAAGGCTTTTTCTTGGCAACCCTTCCAAACAAGCCAAACATGTTCAGTCTTTTTCTGATTTTGCTGTCATGATCTTTCACATGCTATCTGAGAACTGGAGAGTCTGAGATGTAGCTCTTGGTTTTTTGTTTTTTTTTTGCAGTTTCTC
>VURO01044187.1:0-31947 GCA_015108175.1 Pelvicachromis taeniatus | reverse complement strand
TAAGACAAAAAGCATCAATGAGTCGTCTATAGTCTTATAGTAATAAGATCTTACAGGTATGCTTCATATCGACAGTTTACCTGGTTGATGCATGGTTTGGCTGGCTGGCTAGCGTACGTAGTCATCCCATCATGTGCAGTAAACTAAATAAGGACAGTCTATCCAGAACCAAGTGGCATATATACAGGATTTCAAGCTGCAGCTACTGATCATGTAGAGGTAGATGAGGTCTGGAGCCATTTTAATGACATATAGTTTACATTCTTACTGTCTCGTTCTAATCTACTACGTAGCTAATACTTCCGACAACTTATATACGTCATCGTCCCAGAATGCATTGTGTGCGCAAAAACATGGCAGCTCCCATGGAACCAAAACCGTTTTAAAAAACAAAGATTTAATGAATAACGAAAACATTGTAGTTATTTTGAAGTATGTTTTTATGTAGTGGAGATCATTTGTAACATATTTAGAGCAACTTGTCATAATAGCCGGGGTTCCTTTTAAGAATGAGTTAAGAATCATTTTATTTATAAATCACCAAATCACAACAGCACAATCATTTTACTTTTTTAACTGATGTATTTCAGTTTGTACTTTCTCTTCTCGTAGCACTACATGCACAACTACAAAATATAAAGTTTTACTTGTATTTAATATTGCACTGTAATAATATCCTTACTTGTTCTTCAGATCTGTTCTTGTAGCGTCACACAGCTGCACTGTGAATTAAAAAAAAAAAAAAAGAGTCATTCGAGCTCAAAGTAGTTTTATTTCATTTATTATGGCACAATATTTCATTACAGCACTTTGTGTTCTAGTACAGCAGCAGGTGCAGGAGCGTATAGTCTTTGTTCTCTGATGGCAGTCAGAGGAGCCACAATGACTTGTGTGTGTCTGAGTGATGGTACCCAGTCAGGATCACACTGACGCCTTTCAGAGGCTTTCAAAGTCCAAAAGCATCTAAAATGTGCAACGTGGCAAAAGTTAAAACCAGTATGCCAAAATTGTTTTTTCTTTTTCCAACATCTACCAGTGGCATACGTCGTTGGCTCTGTGATCACCATTCTTTGTTTTTTCCTCCCAAGCAGGAAAAAGGCAAAGATTTTCCAAAGAGCTTCATTTTCGGTCATATGTACAGATGTGTCCTTTTACAAGCCAGCAGCTCAGTTCAATTTTACTTCCAAACCTAAAAGCAACCTCATTTTCCATATATTCTATTGTCAACTTGGTGACACAATGTCACCAACTTGTGTTGTGTTTCAAGAAAGAAAGAAATGCATCATTTATTTTTACATCTAGGCCCCGTAGACCTTTGGAAGCACTGCAAAAATGTGTGCAAAAACCATAAAGGGCTTGCCTGGAGAGTTTTTGTTTGTTAAATAAAAATATATTAGTGTGGAGGTATTTTTATTAATATATTAAACCATGTATTTCCAGTCCAAACAACAGTAGAAGCATTTCTCTTTATTTTTTTCTCTGTTAATAGAAAAATTTGATCAGCATGGGGCAGAGGAGAAAACCTGTGAGCTTTACAAAATGATAAGAAAATATATTCTGTGAAAGCATGTTGATATTAATAGAGGTGCACTGAAAAAGGAAAAGAGAGTTCAGAGAGGAAAAGGCTGGGAATCGGGAGCCACGGTGTGATCTTTTTGAAATTGCAACGCCAGCACTATCATCTTCCTCCTGTGCTTGCTTTGAAAACATAGTGCTGGAGAGTGACGGGCGGTAAAGTGCATCAGCCAGGCCTCCACCGCAGTACAGGCCAAAGGACATAATACAGCATGTCCAATCAGACAGCATATTTACCTTTTCCCATTTCTGAAGCTGAAATGAAATGGCAGCGCAAAACACCGGGGATAAAAACAGAACCACAACTCAATGGAAACTAACTAACTAACTAAAACTAACAGCTTCAAAGTTTTCACCTTGGCATGTGCTGTATGCAACTGTGGTGTCCATTCCACTTTTAGCTTTTCTGGCTTGTTAGGTGTTGACATGCTGAGAAGGATCCTCAAGGCCTTAGGAAAGGGTGTGATGGATTCCATATGTTGCGAGGTGTTGTGACAGTAGAGCCCAGGCTGGCTGAAAGTTCACGCGCTGTTCACACACTTTGTGTTAGCAGCACAAGCCCGCTGGTGTGCCGCCAGTGTCTGGCAGGTGCAATGCCAGCTTTTATTACAAGTTTGCATTTGAGCCCCCGCCCCCCACTCCTAGCCCCCCCAGATAATGTTTCTTTTTTCACATTTTCTGCCCTGTGACTGTTTGGCTGCTATTGTGGTATAGGCTGTGGCCACATGATTTGTTTTAAAGTCCACTGGGGCTGAACTTTGAAGTTGAAAAGAAGCTCAAGTTTTTTGAATTGTAGCTCTAAAGTCACTGTGTTAGAGATGATTGTACTCACCTGATTAGCTGATAATAAACAAGCTCATACTGATTGTATTCTCTCCCCTCTTCTCTGCAGTTCCCAGTGACAACAGCAGGACTTTTGGTCTCAGCCCAGTCCGGCCCTCCCTGGATACGTCTTCTAATAAACAAGTCAACGGAGACCTCAGGTTGAGCCCTCATTGGAGGCCACAGAGCCCCAAAAGTCCCAAAAGTCCTAAAGTCCTGCGCCTTAGTCCCCAGGAAAGCAGGTACAGCAGGATTGTTTATTCTTTCTACGTGTATGGATTTGATTACAATGTGGTTAATCATCACCATGCAGAAGTTGAAATTACCCCTGTTTTCAGCCTATCGATGAGAGCTAAGCTCCTGGAGGCAGACAGTAATGAGAATGGAGACTCCAAGGATGACTTTGAGGCATACGTACCTGTCACGCCAACCCCTACGCCTTCCCAGAACGGTATCCACTGCCCTTTGCCACCAGCTTTACTGCCTTATCTTCCACTTAGCCACCTTTCTAATTCACTCCAGCATGACTGTGAATTATGAATTGAAGCTAAATGAATTATAAATACATTGAGTGTTCCTCTTCTTCTATATTGGGCTCTCCTTGTGTTTTTTTTAAAACCTTTCTGTTTCTGCAGGCTCCTCGGTGAAGGATAGCCCGTGGCTGCCTCTGTCTCAGGGAGACTCGGGGAGTGAGGAAGGGAGTTCTTCCCCAGCTAGCTCCCCAAGGCCTGAGAGGGGGCCTCTCGGTGGCCTGATTAACAGCACCCACCGAGCCCTGCTGGGCAGCGGCTCTCTGCTTGCCTCCATAGGACTTGGACGCTGCCTGGATATTCCCCCAAGAGTGCCACCTCGAACTCACCCACCTTGCTTAGAGGGCCGCAGCCTGTCTGAACTTGAGATTTCTCATCCTAGGCCCCTCATTTCAGACCCTCCGGTAGTGGACGATCTCATCACCTTCTCCACCTCGGAGCCGCTCCCCAGACCCCTGTTGGATTTAGCGCTGCAATACCAAGAGCTAAAGCCATTACCCCTGACACCGCCTCCACCAAACCCTCGCGAGAGAAGCAGCCACCGGACGCCACACAGTTCCAACAGTGCCCCCATGCAGCACGACAGGACCAGCCCAGGGGAGTGCACTCCCACTTACAGTTCCAGTAACGGGGAGCTGAGCAGCGACTCCTGGGAACACAGAGCTGACAGGAGGAGGAGGTCCAGCCAAGGCCTGCACACTTCTCAGCTAGGTTGGTCTGAATTTGTTTTAAACAGGCACCCCCACCAGAATTTTTTTTTAAATAACTTTTTATTAATGTGAGACAGATTTAAACATTAAAAAAAAAAATTAAAGTATAGAATTAACAAGCAAAAATTGGATTAAAGGAGACCTGCCATGTGCATTCTTGATTTGACTAGAGCTGCATGATTTACAGATCAAAACAGTCCTTTTGACACTTTATATATAATTATTTTTATCTATGTTATTTATATTTATCTTGTTTCATATGCAGTCTTTTACCTCCCCCTTGCTTTTATCTCCTTTCTTTTGATTGGCTTGCCTTAAAAACAAAAGGCTTAAATAGCATAGGGGGAAGGGACCACTTGTATTAGTCTAATATTGTATTAGTCCCCCTTTGCTTCAAAAACGGCAAAGTACTGCAATGCTGTGTGTATTCTGACACCTTTCTATCAGAACCACCATGAACGTTTTCTACAATCTGAGCTGCAGTAGCTCATCTGTTGCATTGGACCACATCTGTATCAGTGAGCCTTGGCTGCTGACCGAGTCTCTGGTTCACCGCTGTTTCTTCCTTGGACCGCTTTTCATAGATACTGGCCACCGCAGATTGAGAACACTCCAGAAGAGCTGCAGTTTTGGAGACGCTCTGCCTCAGTTGTCTAACCATTACAGTTTGGCGCTCGTCAAATCCTTAGACTTGCATACTTTTCTGTCTCTGACACATCAAATTTGAGATCAAAATGTTCACTTGCTCCCTAACATATCCAACCCACTAACAGCTGCCATGATGAAGAGCTAATCTGTGTTATTCACTTCACCTGTCAGTGGTCATAAATATTCAGAAAATATTTATGACCACATATTCAGAAAATACAGGAAAGCATAATTCTTTAAGTTGGTTTTCAATAAAAAGGGATAACTTGAAAGAACGGAACATGATTTATTGGGATAGAGAAATGAATGATTTGGCGATTAGACTCCAATGACCCATCATGGTGGAATGAAATCCCAGGGGTAATGGGATTTAGGACAGGACCCCCCCGGAGTCCGACATTGGTGGTGAAGAAGATGGCCGAGGCTTGAGTAGAGCTCCAGCTGAGATGTGGAGGAGACAGTCTGAACGGGAGAATGACCATGAGCACAGATTTAAACCAGGCCGATTGGTTCAAAGAAGGCGGGTGAAAAGATGATTGGACGAGAGTAATGATGTCAGTATTCACATTGACAGTGTGGGAAAGTCGCAGACACATAAACAGAAAAGCAGCCAAACACAGAGGAGAGCAGACAAATGAGTGATTACAGATCTTCCATACTGACCTCACGTTAAAGCTTCATTATGGGTAATGGAAGCAAAATGCATCTTGTACATATTTTTACTTGATAAAAGTGTAGTGCATTATCACTACAGTTGTTCTTAAAGCAGTCTCTTCTCCAGATACGTGAAATTATTATTATTTTATGTTATAATTTTTTTTTTAATTTCGCTCTATAATTAATCTGCATTCCCTCTAAAGCACTGAGTGTGTTTGCAGGACACCCTGCAATTCTGATCCAGCCTTTGCCTTGAATAATGTACCGCCTCAGCTTTACAATGTTCCCTCACAGCTCTTTCAGAATTATTGTGCCTTTTTATTTTTTCTTTAGCAAGATCTTTCTGGCGCAACAGAGGCTTCAGTGCTGTATGAGCTTTTTCATTTACATCAAAGCTTTTTCTTCTGCTATTTGCATATCTCAGGTAACAGCTGGCCCTTCATCCTTCACTGCTAATACTTGCTAAGCAACGCTACCGTCCAGTCCTCTCTTGTTGCCCACCTCTTTCTAAGACAGACAGTTTTCTTTCATTCCCGAGTCAAAGATGAATAGGAAACATGAGGCATCACAGCTGAGGTCGCAGCAGATTCAAAATTCCCACTAATCTAGTCTTGACCTCACTGGCACGGGTAGATTGGGAATTTGGCATACGTTCAGCATTCTCAGGCTTGGCCAGTAGTTAGCATTAGTATCCTTCTCAAAATTATTACATGTGTCGTGGTTTGTGTTTAAATGAACTCTTTCTGTTCAATCAGCACATTAATTTTAGAGTACAGTCACGTTTAGTTTTTGGTTTTTTTTCCTCTGAAGGCTAATATGCATTTCTTAGAAACACATTGGCACACTTCAGATCTGTAATGACGGAGGCATGAGGATCGGTTGTTCTGTGAGCGAGTGGGCTTCAGGAAGGCTTTAAGAGTGCCCCTGGGTAACATTTCACACTCTATATATGGTTCGATTGAGTCACAAAGCCTCGGATTCTCCACAGAGAGGTTTGTTTTTTTCCCCAGCTCTAGCTGCTGGTACTGAGCACACGAGCCTCGCCTGTTGTGCGGCTAACAACCACGATCTCCCAAAACACGCGTGCCCGTTATATCAGACGCGCAGATGCAAAAAAGCCTCATATAATTAAACAGCGATTGTTTTAGCTAAACATCTTATTATGTTTATTGGCTGTAATGACTCAGGCTCAGATGCATAGACACACTGCCACAAGGTTGCTGGCGGAGAATGTGCATGTGAAAGAGAGACAAATTCAGAAGATTCCTTCCTCTGACTTTTTTTGTTACATTTTTTCTTTCTCTCATGTGACTCTTGATTACTCTTTCTTGTCAGCTGAATAGCTTAGCAGCCTTGGAGAGTTGCTGTTGATGTAAATAATGCCATTTGGCAGACACATCGCATTTGGAACTAGCAAATGTTCATTCAGACTGATTTATACCGAGTTTAATGTTCCTGTCGGTGCTAATTTACACTCTGTGCTTGCCACCATTGCTGCTTTGCAAAGAGCTACATTGTGCTATGTTATACTTAATTTAAACTAATTGCATCAGCATTCTGTGCTGGTAATTGTTCAATTTCTTCTTGGAACAACAATGTACCGATTTCAGTATTACTGTTTGGATCACTTTCATCACACACTGTTTGGCAAAGTTTGGTTGGAGAGGAGAGTGTGAGAGCACACTGGGGCAGTTCTACAGTACTCTGAGAGTCATTTGCAAATTAACCATTAATCTTTTCAACAAAGAAAGTTAAAAACAAGATGATGAAGATGTTTAATATGATGAATATTGAGCCTTTTTCTCATATTGTGCATTTGTGAAAATGTTGCGTTAAGTCATCAAGGAGAGTACAGCTCAGCATGAGGAAATGGCAACTTCCTCATGTCACTAATACTCGTAATGTCAACAGGGTCATCTTAATTTAGGGCCTGTGTCCAACAATGTCCAGAAGGGTTTTTTTTTGGCCATGTCCTCTAAAAATCTGCGGTTTCAGAGTGATTTGGAGTGCAACATTATTTTTTCAGTTGGGACACTTGTTGCTATGATACAGATGTAATGTCAAAATCCTTCTTGAAGTGGGTCTTCCTGCTGATTGCTTCTTAACTAGTCGACCTACAGTGAACAAAATGTTCCTCCAAGCATTAACTTCTCCTCACTTGTTGTTCAGCACTTGTGCAAACAGTGATGGGCATCTGGTACAGTAATGATAACAGTGTTGTACTGACTGTTGACTGTTTATGAACTCTGAACAACTTGGGAAAATATCTGGCGCTCAGCAAGGACTAGTCGCTCAGCATCTTGCAATGCACTTGGAATTTTTAGCACCTTGTCAAAATGTTGTACTCCAGTTGCAAACAGTTGAAATTGTACACCCCCTGAAAATAAAATGCTTTGGTGGACACCATTACATTCACCTTATGCATACTTGACAAAAACAAACATTATTTTAAAATGATTCCAGTGTTTTTCAGACAGATACTGTGTGTTTTAGTACTCCATTAATGTTTTTTTTCCCCCTTCATGTGCTTTTCAGTTTTAGACCTACCCTTGTGCCAAGACACACAGGACTTTGATGACAAGCCTCTCCACCCCAACCCTGCGCTCTGGAGCCCCAAAACACGCCGCCTGGAGGTCAGCGTCATTCCTCGACCCCGCCCGTCTCCCATCCGCCCCCGCATCGACCCTTGGAGCTTTATCTCAGCAGGTGGTGGAAACTCAGGTGGTGGGCGCAGCCCACACCGCTCGGAAAGCAACTTACTGAACTATCAGCCGTCACCCACCAATCCCTTCACCAACTGTGACCCTTTCCCCTCTCCTGACTGTGACCCCTTTGCCCTCAAGGCTGATCCTTCAAGTGGTTCAGATGCAGCATCGCCCTTTGACCCCTTCTCAGCTCCCTTTCCCACATCACGTTCAGCCCCATGTTCTGCCAATGGCTCTCCCACGCTGCCCTCATTCCGTATAGCACCCATTAACTCAGCTGACTCTGCCCTTATTGACTTTGGCTGTGGGGCCTGCAACAAGCCTCTGGATGGCACCAAAGAGAGGGCTCACCCCCGCAGGATACTGGGGCTCAAGCCCTTCAAGTCCCCGACGCAACTCAAAGACGACAGGTTCTGAATCCAGCCTTGCCCTGACAAGGGGCTAATTCTCATTGATAGACGTTATAAACCTGGATTTTATCGCATGAGCACAGTCCAGGACCGTTTCCACTACTATGTCCTACATCAGAACAAGGATTCGGGATGTTATAAAAAAAAAAAGATGCACACTCATAAGTCAACCAACCAAGGGAGGTTTTCCCTTACCAATCATCACAGGTCTTATTTATACACCAGGCTGCTGCTTTGGAAGCCAGAAAGCCAGTGAAAGGTGGTACAATGAATTGTGGGATAACTGCCTGTGAACCAATACCTGGTGCCCATTTCATTCTTTCTCTTTTTTTCCTCTGTTTCTCTATCCCTTTGAAGGAGCAGAATACAGATCACTAGTCCCATCTTCAGATTCTATCAGACTGCTCATATCAACTGCTTTCATCTCCCCTTACCTTTGAAGCATTGTGACAATGCAGAGGTGGATAAGGCGACTTGCACAGCTTCATCTGCCTCTACCTCTCTGCAGACTGAAAGCCTTCAGGACAATGGAAAATTGGAGTGCCTTATTTTGTGAAGTGTTTTTAATATATATCTTTTCAAGGCTCTTTGAATGGTTAATCTGGTGCGTATGGAAGATGGTATGAATCTGGCTTAAATTTGCAAATCAGCTTAGCAGTGCAGTGTAAGAAAAATGTCGTCTGCGTGTATGTCTAGACTTATTGTTCAAGGAAAGCTTACAGTTTCTTTTTAAACTGCGTCTGCCTGTTGCATTATGGGAGAAAGCACTCTGAGTGGATATTCTGGGCCACTCGAGAAATCCAAGATGAAACCATGACCCAGGCATTCCACTTGGAAGCAGATAACATTCCAGTCTCATTCTCTGGGAAATGCCAGGAATTGGACAGATTCATTCAGGCTGGCAGGCGACACAGCACAGGAAACAAGACAGGGGTGCCCTCCGCATTCCCTTCATATGCCAAAGAATGCCACTGTGACTGTGTAAGTCCCGGGACGAAGGCTGTTCGCAAATGCATTGTTTTTACCTCCTTAAAGTGCCAGAACAGAACAGCACAGAGCACACTGACACAATCACACAGAGTATTTGAACATATGGTTCTCAGATAAATACTGTCTAATCACCACCACCTATAAGAGGTTCAACAAAGTGCTTTAAAAGGGTTTGAAAGTACTTTACAAAAATGTCTGCTTAATTTGTTGGCGTTATCAGTCTCACAATGCCAACCCAGAATTCTGAGTTTCTTGATGTACCAAATTTTAATGTCTGAGTAAATATAAGCCAGATGCTTCATTTTCCCCCCTCTCTAGAGAGTTTCACGTGAAGATTGAAACCATTCTTATTATGATTCATTGGCAAAGCTAATATCTTAACATGGAACAATAGGAAAAAGTTAGTCAAACGAAAACAGTCCAGAGATCTGTGAAGGCCACACGAAAGCATTTTCTGTTTTATTCCTTTGCAGTGACTTCTGGTCACTCCAGGGATGCTAAACCTCCAGCTGATAATTTCAGGAGTCACTGCTCATGGCCAAGAAAATGTTACCCACAAAAGCACCTATAAAATCACAACCTGGTGCTTTTTCGTGCTGATTAAGGCTTAAAGTTCTAGATGGACTTTGTTACCTTTGAGGGGAGCAGTTTTGTTTTTGCTTAGTTTCCCTGGCTTCATGGATGGAAATGAAAGTGCTACTGATGTTCTCATCTAACTCTCCAGAATGTCTCCTAAAGTTTCTTGATCGGCAATGTCCATTACAATAAGTAATAATTCCCTGGCTCAGCAGATGTTTTTAGGCGTTGTGAGCACAGCAGTGTCTCTCCAATTTAGTGTTTTTTGTTTTGGTAAAAAAAAAAACAGTCTTTAGTTACCTGTGATACTATTTTTAGATACCTAAAAAAAGATATACAGCAAAACAGGGAGGACCTCACTCTACAGATGTGGCAATATGTCATGTTTTTAGCCTCAGCACACCAGAATGCACTACAGCGATAACTGAAAAACGTTCTCACGGTTCATTATCATTACGGCTCATTCTACACCTATCAGCCACAACATTAAAGCCTCGGAGAGGGAAAGTAAATAAGACTGGCCATCTTTTTAAATGCCATTTTCTGCTGGAAAATGTGTAGTTTTTTTTTGTTTTTGTTTTTTTACACGTATCACCTGCCTTAGCATTGTTTCAGACCAAGAATCCCCTTCTCAAAAAGCCTAAGGCACTGATCTGGCCTCCAAACTCAGACTAAAACCTGCATTAGCAGGATGGACCCGAACACCCCTGCGATCCACCAGCCCCAAACAATCCACTGCAGTGTATGCAAAAGTGCATGTTTCTGCATGCACTCCTGAAAGCAAGCAGAAGCACTGCCCAGTATTAGACAGGTGGTTTTAATGTTGTGGTATATAAGTGTACATGCTAAATGTAACATGTTCACACTTTCTCAGGGATTAGTTTATTTCCTAAAATCATCCTGAGGAATGTAGTGGAGTGAGACAGACTGCCAATGTATAACTGCTTTTGAGGGTGTGTGGGTTTTTTTGTTTGTTTGTTTTAAATTGACAGTCAGCTCAAGCACTGGTTAAGCATAACGTAACCAGTGCAGGTGAAGCAACTGAGAGACCCACCTACTCATAGCACAAACTCTCAGCCTGTTAACGATGGCTTTACTCTAACATTGCAAGTACAAATGCTGATTTGCTTCATCGCTGCCACCGTGTCATTGGAGGACAATAACAGCTTTGTTCTGTCAAAGAGTGAAGACCTTGTCTCCAAAGGGAAAAGCTTTGTGATTAGCCTAATAATCCCACTGACGTACAGAAGAAGCTGATAGTGATAATTAGCCTCTCGATAAGAGCAGGGAGCATAACAAAGCGCTGAGATATTTGGTTAATTAATTTGCCCCGACGTTACAAAAATGCCCCGCATATCGAGTTGCGCCCTGCTCAGGCTTATGCGTAGATTTGAGCTGTGCACTTTCACATGCATAAAGTTTCAAAGACAGGTTGAGCCGCCTTTTCTTTCTTCCATTTCTTTGTCTCTCTGTTGCCACTGGCTACAGCTGCTCACCGGACTTCATCTTTACTGTCAAAGCTCAATTTTTTTCTTTTTTTTCCTCTTTGCATCTTAACCCTGAGGTGATTTGGGAGATAGTTCTGCTCCTTTCATTTTGTCCTGCCTTCACTCCTTTCGTATCTGGAAAGTTTTTCTTGCAGGCAGTTTTGTCCTGACAGCGCAGAGCATTCAGTTCAGTCACAGCCAGGTTTCTATGCGGCTAGAAGAGATGGCATTTGTTCTAGGACAGAGTCCATTTGCAGCAGAGTGCTCATTTTACCAAGGCATTATGGTTTGAAATTGAAAGGTGTATTGTGTACTCCTTTGGCACAATAATGTGTATGTGTGTCCTCTACTGGGCATACCCGTTATAGTCAGCTTGTAAAGATCTCATTTTTAATTCTTTGAATGAGCTAGCTGCTACGTGTGTGGGTGTCTTGTCCAGCTACATCTGATGGCAGAAGTTTTAGATTGAGTGCACAGCCTGCTGTCAGAGGGGTGAAATGTGGCAAAATGTTCTTCTGCAATTTGAAATTGGATGGAGGTAGTTGTATCAGGAATTAAAAAAAAAAAAAAAAGGGAAATAAGAGCTAGTTCAGCACGCTGCCTACTGTCACGCCTCCACACATCTGGCAACTGCTGCAGAAACTGGGCATGGATGTCAAATTGTCTGATTAGGAAAGAAATAGTTGTACAAACCCCTTGGATTATGAATTGGTTGAGGAGGATACGAGTGCTGTTAGATAAGGTGACAAAGGCTTTGTTTAAATCCTCGAGCCTGATTTTAACAAGGCAGCAGTTTTTCATGTAAATGACTGTGTAGTTGGCACGTGCTGGAGGGTTACACTGCACTGAACACTCAGGTAAAACCAATTACATACAAGCCACCACCGTTCCAAATCTGACAGGTTTACCAAGCAGTGTTTGACAGCTTGCTTGTCTGAAGCTTGATGTCAACCTGTACTCCAACTGAACAACTCACCTGCCATCACCTGGACATGAATCTTCTTCACGCTGAGCAAAGCTACAAGTATAGAAAATAGTTTATCCTTCGGCAGCGTTCCCCACCTTTCTCCGCTCACTTGTCCTCCTCACCGACATTTTAAAGACATGACAAGTGACAAGTTATTGCCTTGTCTGTTCACGTCAACACGCAAAGTCACGACAGCTATCTTCTGATAGTCATTCTGATAGTGTGTGTGTGTGTGTGTGTGTATATATATATATGTATATATATATATATATGTATATATATATATAAATATATATATATATATAAATGTAAAAAAAAAAAAGAAGGAAATGATTGAAACGTCTGGCAGGTTATTTCTGTCATAAATTGTCCGTGTGTGTGAACTATCCACTTCAACCTGCCAGTCATGTCATGTCATGTCTGCATGCTCTCTTGGAGCCAGACTTTAATTTTCTCTCAGTCCCGATGATGACAAGAACAATTTGGCCTTCTCCATTAAGTGTGTGTACGGTGACATAAAATATTATTAGCAATAACTGCAGTCACTGCTTTACACAAATGATTACATTATTACCTGGGACACAATGTTTTTACTCCTGCTCATAATTTCTCGAGGTGGTTAGAAGCCTTTCTGGTAATGAGTTATTTAGGCTGCGTATGGAATGCTTATACACTGACAAAATATTCCTACTTCAGTTCTTAATGTGTAATCTGATAGATGTATCGTCTGCTCGCCGAGGGGGATAAAAGGGACACATTTTAGGAAGCCTTTTGTGGATAAAAGACATCCGATTCTTGGTTTTGGCTGTCAGGTTTAGAAACCAGAGCTGCCATTTATCTGCTGGAGCTGACAGCCAGCACTCCAATACTAAAGTCTTGATGAGTTGATTGTGATGCTCTGCTCTTTCAGGCATCGCCCCATCCATCATTGCAAATCACTGCCCTCAGTACAAACTGACAGGGAGAAAGGAACTGAAATCTCTAAAGACGAGCCCTATATCTGGCCACCAGTGAGCTGCTTTGAGACCTCGGTGGCAGCGGGCAGACTTGATTCTATGATCTTCATTCAGGGTTCAAGCTCAGACCATTACCCCTAATCATTGAATGGCAATTGGTTATTACATGAATGAAATATAATGAGATGGCTCTATGGAGAACCCCTAAGGCCCTGACCCTCATCAAGCCAAGAGGCCACTTGTGAGTGGTGATATTGTTTTAGAATTTTAAAGGTGAGAAATCAGAGCCATTATCCAGATGAAAAAAAGACAACAAAACCCTTTGTGAAAGAGAAACAGTAGAATGTGCTGTTTAATGCTTGTTCAGGTTACACTTATACTCACAGGTTTAATTTGGCTTTGTGAGCAGCAGATGTGTTTACGTGCATGCTTATTATCTGATTTACCTTGATTAAACCAATGATTCAGCTGTAGCAGTAATCATGCAAAGACTTCCATGGGACTAATGCTGTTTAGGGAGACCGAGACACCTGTAATAGCTTTATAAATAACAGTGCCAGGTGCTTATGAACCTACTATATTTGTCAAATTAGGAAACCAGAAAATCCCTAAACTTGTTATACATTGTGCAAGAGGCTACAATGTAAAAAAATAAAATAAAAATAAAGCCACAAAAAAGTACTTGATAAAATTATCTGTCAAACCTTAACATATAACAGAACTAACTAAAATAACTAAATGACAGAAGTGATTAAAGTAGAGTTTGGGTGCTCAGCTAGGAAAAAACAAAAACGTCTTTCAGCTGCTGAAAATGAATGAATTTTAATTATTTAAATTTTTAATTTTCAATAGTTTAGCTTCATGTTCAATCTTCATTTTGAAAGGACTGTAAGCCTACCTAGGCTGAGCCTGATAACACAGATGGTTAAACTAAATAGCAGGCTATTTAGCTGGCAGATGCTACATAGCTAACGCCAACCTTTGGCATGAAAGCAAATCTCCCAAGCGCACTGTAGAATAAACTCTCTGTAGGACATATTACCTGATATTGTTTTTGCTTGTGTTCCTTCTTCTAGTTTTATATAAATGTGTCAAAAAACTAACACAGTAGCGACTAGTGTGTGGCAGTGACGGCAAAGCGGCGGGGAAACGCTGAATGTTATTAATGCACTTTGTTCTAAGAAAGCTAAATGGGAAATATGAGAGCTTTGTTTTGTTTTTTTCTGGCATGAAAAAGAAACTCATTTAACAGTCTGAATGCTTGAATTGAAATGATTACTTACAGTGGCACAGGACGCTGTGTAGACATACACATTTGGAGTTTGACTTGTAGAAAGTCAGGAAGTCCAGTGAAGAATTGACTGTTTCTTAAATTACTGCAGCTCCAGTTAAAGCATGTTTTCTCCCCTTCATGGTTGCCAGGCAAATTGGAGAATGGTTCAATAAGGCCGGATGGAAAAAACCACGGCTGAACGTGTGTTGTATTTGCTTTATTGATGAAATTTTACCTTGGCAGGTCAGTGGAGCACATTCTGAAACGACAAAATAGATGGCCTGCCATTTCAGTGGCTTTCACTCCATTTACCTTTGCTGCTTTCGCTTGTTTGTGTTCAATTAAGTGGATGTTACAAATATACCCGGTTTTCACCCTTGTTTAGTTGTCTCCCAGCTAGCTGTCAGTGACAGACACACGTTATTGCTTGATCTAGCTCGTATTAAACTGAAACACCTGCCCGGGCCTTTGTTTGGCCTTAATAGGCCGAGACAGAATGATCAAATGTGACCTTTCATCGACTGTACTGGTATGGCACATCCCAATAGGGATGGGGACAAAAACCATGTCTGTGACAGGCACCGCCAGGTGTGTAAGCTAACGCTCAGGCTCTGAAACTGTGAATATTATTCCTTTTATTCCTATATATTCTTTTTAGCCTTTGCATCCAAGGTCACCATCTGCTGTCCCTTTTTCAGTAACAACAAAAAGCCAGTGAATAGGAGAAATGAAAGAAAGACCAGTTCACGTTCATGACCTCAGTGATGGCTCCTGGAGGAAGCTGCTGCTCTGTGCAGGAAATAAACATGGACTTTATCTATGAGGTTATTAAGTCCAAGGCCCACATACTCATGCCTTCACTCCACTCAACAGCATACAGCAACCTCGTGGTTGTGATTATTGTTCTGTCTTGCTATTGACACACACTTACCTCGTGATCTTCCTCAAACAGGGAGCCGTGCAACGTGTAAATTATGTTTCTACACCACCAAATGTGCTGCATGTGAGTCGGTTAAGTAAACAGCCCCTGTGTCTTAAATATAGAAAGTGTGAATTGATATTGTCTGCTCTGTAAAAGAAATGGCTGATATTTTTGGTATCTTTTTTTAGTCATATGATGTTTTACTGTATATCTGGATTCATAGGGTAGCTCTACAGGCAGAGTTAGAGACTACCCTGGATTCGATAAAGATTATACTTTCACTAATAGAAAGGGGTGGATGTTAATTGTGACACTGACCCCATGTGAGCGGCTGGCTACCTAGGGGCCCTAGTACATTATCTGTGATGTTCCGTTTCTCTTTGTTTTAACCAAAGAGCCTTTTTCTTAGTTCTATATACATGCATTATGTATATTTCATTTAGACAAAGTAGAATTTCATTTATTTGAAGATGTAAAAGCAAACCGAATTAAGTCAACTATTGTGTTAGTTATAGCCCCAAATCTTAAATGTCACCTTTTACCCATCATGCATCCATTTAGGACCGCTAAGCATTAATCATTATAGCCATTGTTAAAACTTGATTCTTAAAAAAGACGCTCCCAGCAGGTTTAGCAGAGCACGGACATATTTAGTGCTGACAAAGTTGCCTTCATTTTAAAATAAATCAATATGAACATTTCTGGATATATAGGTGACTAAACTGGTGAGGCTTAACCCGATTAACGTCTTCTTAGACTGATATAAGACGGTAACATATTTTACTAAGGCTCCAGGGTATTTAACAGTAGGTGGTCTCTCTCAGGTGCTCATGGTTGGGCTTAAATGACTGAACTCTAAACGATCCAGAGAGGCAATTTGAAACGGTTTGGATGGTACAAATCCCCATGACTCAGTGGTCAAATCTCTCCCACTCACAGCTTCACAGTACTGTGAAAAGACTTTGCATTCTGACAGCTTCCTGGCAGCCAGCTGAGGACATTGACAAAATTTATATATAGGGGTTAATGTGGATATTTATAGATGGCCATCTTTTTACACACTGGATTAAAACTATTTCTCTCTCAAGATGGTCATGGACACAGTCCACCTTAGGATGATGGATTGATTGCTTCATATGAACAGAGCATTTTATAGGTTTTCACTGGAGTATTTAAGATGTATGGGTGCTTCACATGAGACAGATCAACGTTACGTTCCAGTTCACCAAGTTGGCCAAATCTGCATGAAACTGATTTTTCTACAAGCCCTAGTATTTTGTCTGTGTTACTGAAAAGCCTGAGAAATGTGCCTGTTAGAGCTTGATTTCCATTTCCTTATGTACATTGCAGCAAAATCTTACACTTAAATTGCAGCCGAATGTCCCCTTGGGGCACCCATACTGAATTTTTATGTGCATAAAACTGCTAGATGGAGAGGAAGTGTTTGCAAGTACCTTAAGGTAGCAGACAAGCTCAACCACCTCTCTGCCTTTGTATCTATTTGCCATTTTTGTAATTGTTCCAGATTCATTTCCATGTCTGTTGTGTGTTTTATTACAACCTAGGCGATGTGATAACACAAGTGCCCTGGCAGTCATTTTTACATCTCTCTGTCTCTGCTCCTGCGAGTTGGAGGTTTTGCAGTCCTTGGGCTTCGACAATTCATTCTTGTTGCATTTTTGTGAAATCTCTCACTGGGCTGGGCCTAATCAACTGTTTTTATTGTGCACAAGAGGATTATTTCTGTATACAGTATGTGAAAATGTTTTTATTTCTCTTGACTATTAAAATGGGTTTTAACCTGTGGAGAAAAACAAAGGAAAAAAAGCTCAAAAAGACATAAGACCAAATAAAATGTAACACTCCTGACGTGTTTGTGGCATTTTTTCATGTCAAAGGACAGAGAAAGAAATCAGAACTTGATGACACAGAGGAAAAACATCATGATTGTTGTTCAGACAAATCCAGGTGAAATTGTTGACGATGTTTCGACTTGAGCGATTTCTCTTGTGCAATTATATTTGGTGTTCTTTCGCTTCACTGCCTACATGCCAGTTAGGATTGTATGAGCCTTTCTTTCCTATAGCTCCCTTTCCTTTGTGAACAAAGAAGAAGAACAGATTAAAAACTTGGTCACAGGAGCGCACACTTAAAATCTGACATGATCAGTAATGGTCTGTGTTGTAGCGTCACATTTAAACCACGTGGTTAGCGAGAAGGATGATGTTCAGGCCAGAGAAAGAAGATACCAAAATAATGTTTTGGTGATTCTTTTCTTATTTGAGCCACCTTTCATTGTTTTACTTCCAGTGACAGTATTTCTCAAGGCTTTCTGGAGATCTTTCTTTGGACATTTGAGGTATTTGTTTGTTAAGCTCCTTAACACTGATCTATAAATAATTTAAGCAAAAGAAATAACTGTACCCAACAGAATGAAGCAATTTTCTTTCTACAAAAAACACACAACTTGGCAAAGAACCAATTTTAAATTGTAAATTTAGGCATTAAAAATTTTTTTTTACTAGTGACCTGTCACCAAAGCAGATAATTTTTTACCATTTTTGTAGAATCTTCAAAAATGCTACAAAGCACTACAAATAAAACAGTCTGACACGCATAAAACTGTATTTTTGCACCAACAACTTGACTCCCAAATATTTATCAGAGGAGGGAAAAATCATTGAGGAAACTGGACAAGTGGAGGGCCAAAAAAGAAGTTAAAGGCTTAAAATCTAACTCCAGCAGATGAATATTATCAGAAAGCCAAGTCTTTAAGTAATGGGGGGGGAAATAATTTTTTTTTAAAAAGATGTGACACGAGCTCAGAAATGCTTCAGTTTATCCATCTATGTTTGCCGAAACTGTTCTTAGGGAATGGCTAAGGTATCCCAAATGACTCAGCATCTGCAATGAAAATCACTATGGACAGATCATGTGGAGGGATTAATGTTCCTGTGGACAAAGGAGGTACAATGGCAAGTGTCTGCAACCATGTAAAACATGTCGGAGGCTCTGCCATGGTTTGGGGGTTGCATTTCAGCCATGGTGTTGGTGATCTTACAGAAACTTATGAATTATGAATTGAAGTGCAGTACGATTTTGATCCGAGATGCAGTACCATATGGAAAGCATCTGATTGTTAGCGGCTTCATTTTTCAGCATGACAATAATCCCAAACACACAGTCAGTTCAGCAAAAACAGAAGAAACAAACAAAAATCAGAACACACACAGAGCTCAGACTGCATGCCACACATCGACCTTTGACCTTGTTAGAACTATACTGTTTTTGCTATACATACTGTATTTCTTTTATTCCAGTAAATCACTGCACCTATTTCCTATTTTCCTGGCAACATATAAAGAAATGAAAGAAGAAATGCCTAGCCTAGCTGGACAGTGAGCATGAGGAGCTGGCATACTGTGGTCATAATAAGATGGACATGGTCAGGAACAATACTCAGGTAGGCTGAATTTAAATAATGCTGAGTTAGAAGTAATTCCGTTACACAACCACCAGCCTGAACTGTTGATAGAAGACAGGACGGACCCATTCTTTTGTGTTGTTTACACTATCATCGGGATCAGAAATTGAGACTCTTCAGACCAAGAATGTTAAATTTTTGGTAGCCCTGTTCAATTTGAAAGGAATGGCACCTGGTATGGTCTTCTGGCACTATAGTCCATCTGCTTCAACATTCAACATGTTGTGCATTCTGAGATGTTTTTCTATGTACTTTGGTTGAAATAGGTATGTATTTGAGTTAATGTTCCTTGTCAGTTAGCAGAGTCGAGGCTACAGCTGTCTGTGTCAGGATACATGTCAGTCAAAGCAGACGTGCCTCTTGCAGTATGCATAGTCTATCCAGGTATCCAGGCTGTAAACATGCTTTTTAATGCTGTAAAGTTGGGTCTTCCACTAGTGGAAGACTGCTATGTTAAAATCTTTAAGACCTGGAGGTTAGATAGTTGTCTGTGACAACCTAGATAGCTAACTGCTATGACCATTGTTTATGCAAAGCATCTCAATTTTTCAATTATGTGGAAGGTGTAAATGTTCAATACCACCAAGGTTCAATACAAATACTAAAGTCAATCAGGTTCATCCCCTGTGGACTATGAATCGTTTCATGAATTTTGATTCCACATAGTTGCAGATATATTTCACTTAGGGCTAAAATGGTGGAGAAACCTGGTAAAAGCTTTCAGGCTAGAAAATGTCCATTCTTGGTTTTTGTCTTTTGACAACTCTGTTTAAAACTGAAATGCAAAATAATGCCAATCCTGCCCCAGAAACAGAAGGAAATATTCTGTTTTTACAAAGTGATGACAGGGTGAGGACAGCACAGGTTATTGTGTATATGTGTTCCTAAACAACACAAATTTAGGGCTAATCGTGCATTTTTATTTTTGTCTGTGTTAGTGTTCTGTCTTTTATAGCATGTGACGTGACATAAAGACAAAATGTATATGCATAATGAGAGTGTTCTGATTTTTTTGACGTCAAGATAAACTATTTTTAGAATTCTATGGCCTCCAATCGAATCTTTTTTTTATTGGTTATGATGGTGAAGGTTAAGGCTAATTCGGGCCTAGTGAAGCTATTCATCATTTTGTCAGGGGATGTTCATGGACTCAGGGACCCTTCGTGGTATTTGCAAAGCTGTAGGTGTGTTTATGTCCACAGGTTGCAGCAAGTCTATGTCAGATATTGGGTAGTCCTTGTTTGTGTTGAAATGTCATGAACTGAAAAGGGCTGTGAGAAGAATTGAACCAATTCAACATAGCAGCAAGTGTACACTGCCAACTTCAAATATCAGATGTCTCCTGAGAGAGGTCATCATCTCCAATATGAATCGGTTTGAAGAGAGCGGGAGGAACGGCATTGGGTGGTTGACTGGCTGGGTGGATGGACATGGTGAGAAGGGCCGCCCGTTATGACGACTCTCTCACTTCTCATCAGGACTGTCAGTCAACTGAAAAACAGAGAGAATGAAGAATCAGCATCAGCGAGGACATGACAGAAACTCTGCAATGGCTGACCCTCCTCTATCCCGGCGCAAGTCTCCAAGGCTCTTGTTGCCATGGACACTGTGAGTGAGAGTTTGTAAAGCACATTGGTGAGGCTCTGCAATGCCTTTTCACTGCTTTTTACACACACACACACGTATATAACATAATGGAACATTTAATAAAACATGAAGTAATTGATTCTATTTTTTTTTTTTGCTGGCCTCTTTGCAAAGTAGAGTTGTGCTTCCAAACAATTTCATATTTACAGCCGACACTGAGCAGCATAATCATCAAGATTGAATTCATTTATTTATTGCTTAATATGTCCATTATTGCTTTGCCTTTTAACCCCATTCAGGTTTCTGCTCTCCACCACCTCTCAGAGGAAACATCCCCTTTTTCATCTGCTAAGTAATATCTAAAAATATTGGCTGACAGACGGGCAGATGAGAGATGAACTTGGGATAGAATAAATGAATTATTATGGTATATGTATCAATAGGGTTAGCATTATCCCTAATTCTAACCCCTGGTTTGTGAGCCACATGCAGCAGGTTACTGACCTCTGACCTTACCCATGCATGTCAGCCAACTGTTTTGACTCCAGGACCTTCTTTCTATGAGATGTCAGTGGTAACTACTGAACCATGCTGATTATCATAGTCTAAAATGTCAAATACATATTTATTCTTTGATAACCGCATAGTTACAAAGTGTCACCACCTACCCTCTTAAGAGGATAAGTTGTTACCACCTCTATGAAAGAGGAAGTGTCTTCTCAGTTAGCATGTTAAATCTTTAAAGTTTACGCCAGGACAGTTATGAAAAGACTGAGCAGGTGTGGCAGTTGCCTGGAGAATTCAATTCAATTCAGTTTAATTTTATTTATATTACGCAAATCACAACAACAGTTGCCTTAATAGGGGAATAATACAGAGAAAACAGAGAAATCCCCAACAATCAGGTCTCCCCCCATGAGCATGCACTTTTGGTGAATGTGGTGAAGAAAAAACTCCGCTTTAACAGGAAGAAATCTCCAGCACAACCAGGCTCAGGGAGACGCAGTCATCTGCTGGGACTGGATGAATGTGAGGGGAGAAAGACAGGACAATGACTAGCTGTGGAAGAGAGCCAGAGATGAATAATAACCAAATCAAAGTGGTGCAGAGTGGTGTATAAACACATAGTGAGTGAAAAAAGGTGAGTGGGGTAAAGCCTTCAACAGCCTAGACCTATTGCAGCGTAATTGAGGGAGGACACGGTCACACGCAAGGGTCATATAGGAAGCTGCATATGAGCAGACAACAAAGACTTTTGGAACAATGTTTGGTCATAATATACAGCACCAAGTTTGGTGAAACCCAGACACAGCATCAGCACAAACATCTCATTCCAGCTGTCAAGCTCGGTGGTGGATGTCTTGGACTTATTTTGAAGCCACAGGACCCAGACACCTCATAGTCCCCCCACAGTCCAAGTATTCTAGAGTCAAATGTGAGGCCATCTAAACGGGACTGCATAGCGTACTGACGAAACTTTCTTTTTCATATCACTTCTTGTTTTGTTGCCCCCATGTGGTCAAAAATGAAATAATGCAGCTCTATTTTTTCTGCCCCTCTTAACCGTTCAAACTGTTCATAAAAAACAAATGAGCAAAAAATCAGCTCCGTTTTTCCAGTTTTAATATGAATTATATATGAAACAGTCACATGCCTGCATCAGCTCCTCTGTATGTTCAGTATAAAACTGTTAACTTTCTGTTTTTCCTCTTCAGAGCTCCAAGCATCCTTTTCAGCATCATCCAGATGCCATCCCCAGCTGGGTGTCAGATGTTCTAATTTTTCAATTCTGTAATCAAATCAGTCTCCCACTATTCAGGGTCTTCTATTTCCCCAAAAGAAAATGTCTTATCAGCGTTAATGAACAGTGGGAATGAACTTCCCTCTGTCTCTCAGACTCTCTCTGCTCAGCTGTCTTTGAAGTGAAACAATTCGGTCTGGCAGTGAAGCAAAATAAAATAAAAAGAAACAAACCCTGATGTTTCTACAAGAGCCGACTGCACGTTGATTCTGTTGCTTTAAGGAGTGAAGATGAGTGTTTCAGACGTTCATTACTTCATGAAGCTGCAGAGATGTTAATTATTTTGGGCACTTTTATCTCTCTCAATCAGAGCTCTGTCAGCTCAATAACTATTCATTATCTGTCGCAAATCGATTAGACACGAGGCAAACAAAGAGGAATGGTTACATTTAGCCTGAGGTTGTGCTAAATCATTCCACCCATGGCAAATGAAGAAAACTTATTTATATTAAACTTATTAATTTCAGTACATTTATGTAGCAATAAAAATGTTGATGATACATTTAATATCGTATCTCTGAATTAATATCTTGTGACCTTCATCTTCACTAAGATGTGTACAGAACAGACAGACGGTTGTAGCTATGGCTATAGGAAATTTTTTAAATGAAAGCAGCTACTTGAAGTCAAGTAAATCCAGTCATTATGAAGTAATACTATTTAGTAATGAGCTGAAGGTCATCTTGTTTATTAAACTTACCGACAGAGTAGGCTCTCAACAGAAATGATTTTTCTGAGATTTCTGCACAGACTTCATTGAAGTCACACGAACAAACAGGAAATTCAGCAGCAGACGTGCTCTTCTTTGGACATGTCGTTCACAATTGCAGTTTCACAATATTCTGCACGTATAAACATCTGCTGTCACAGCGTCCACAGAGAGACAGTCATTGAACAAAAGTGCTCCTGGATTCATCCCAGTGAACACTGCCATGAGCCAAAGCTGAACATTTGGCAAAGAAAAATTACATTGTTATCAGAGTAAGAAAAAGCTATGGATTTCTGTCCAGACTCATCCAGGCAGAGAACTGTGGGGCAGGGGGAGAATGAAGGTTTGGAGCTGTTTTGAAACTGAGCAACCAATGGTCAAAATAAAGCTGGAAATCCTGAAGGAACATCAGAAGATAAGAAAAAAAAAAGCAAGCTGTGAGGAGAGAAGTGTCATGGCCTCTGCCCTAGGACCCCAAAAGCCACTAATTCAATTTAAGCACAATTTTCTTACATAGTGCCAAATCACAATTGCCTCAAGTCCCTTTATATTGTATGGTAATGACCCTACAATAATAAAGAGAAAACCTCAAAAATAAGATGACCCTCTTTGAGCAAGCACATGGGAAAAGTGGGAAGGAAAAACTCCCTTCAAACAAGAATAAATCTCCAGCAGTACCAGGCTCAGGGAGGGGCAGTCATCTTCCGAGACCTGTTGGGTGTATGGGGATGGAGACAGGACAAAGACACACTGTTAAATCAATAATAGCTAATGATTAAATAAGTGCCTTACAAACAGATAGTGAGTGAAAAAAAGGTGAATAAAGAAGAAATTCCATTAACATACAGCACTCCATGAATTGACTAAGGTCTTTTACTGTTAAGACACATGTAACCTGGGCTTGAAGCTCTGACTGTGACTTGTTTGTGTGCTTTTAATATAAAAACAGCATGGACGTGACAAAGATGGCATGTTTTGTTTTATCACTCATTGTTTTTGCAATATTTGATAGTTCTTTTCATATGACTTCCTCTGACTTGTTATCAGGATTACAGGTGACACAGAGCTTTTTTATTTTGTTGGAATCCTACATAGCTGAAAAATGAAGCCAACATCAAGGTGCCAAAAAAACTGTACTTCCTCTCGCAGCCACTTGAGGCTGGCTCCAGAAGCTAGTCAATCCCTGTAAGATGTCTGTCTTTATAGAAATTAATATCTATGGATATTTTCTCACTTCAAAACAACATAAAGATTATGCATCCATCTGAATATAGCTCTGTAAAAACTTGAGTGTCCCAGTAAAGTAGAAAAGAGCTATATAAGAACCACTCCATTTACTGTTTGGCATATTTTAAATGGAATTTTGGGCCCAAACAACATGGATTCATGGCACATTAAGGTCTCTGTGTTGGCAACAATAAATGAAATTTGTGCTTCACTTTTGCTCTCTGTTATTTTTATTACTCTGTTAATCAGCACCTGTATATCAATTGGATGCATCCAGTGTTCCTGTTGTAACGGCAGTCTGGCGAGGAATGGAGCGGCTGCTAGGCTCGACAGGCAGGTGGTGTGAAGAGTAGCCGGATAACTCTAGACCAGGCAGTTAGAACGAGCAACAGATCCTTTATTTGTTAACAGGACCATACAAGCCAGGCGTCTCCGTCGCCGGTCCGTTACAACAGGAAGGAGTAATACAGGAACAAGCTGCCCAAATGGCTGTTACCACACTCATACACACCAGGAGTTGTCCTAACTACAACAATAATAGGACAACCCCCCCTAGCGGTGCTATGCCACAATATGAGTTGTTACACTGTGTTGGTGTTGTTCCTGCATCATCATAATAACTATAACATTTCAAAGGTACCATCATGTCGTTGTGACCTTTGTTTACCAAATTTAGGCACCTCGTGTGTTTTTATATATTGTAGGGTCTTTAACTTATAATGTAAAGTTTCTTGAGGTTACTGTTGTTGTATTGTGGTTTGGAGATATATAAATAAAACTGAATTGAATTGAATCCACATTTGGTTGCTAGTAACAGCAGCAATAGCATTAGCTAACTTCTTGCCTAATGCAAGCTGAATGCTCAGACGCTGTGATTGGGAAGTTAGTATGTTGATTCTGGACCAACATTGGTTTGCTGTTGGAACAACACCTCTCACATCAGGCCACAGGCCCTGGGACTACCAGAACCAGAGCCTCATCTGGTTTCGCTTCACAGCTTTCCAACCTCCCAGCTATCGGAGGTCCTCCTGCCTGGTGTTCCAGCAACCTCCATACCTGGTCCAGCCTCACCACTGGCAGAGCTGTGGGCCAAAGATGAGGAGTCAGCCACCTCAGGAACCCCTACACCCTCTTCTAAGGGGGTAGATTTTCTTCTTCATAGAAAATCCTCCATCGCTACTCGCAGGGAATACTTGTAAATACTGTCATTGTTATTTGACACTTTTTAACACCACTGTAGCAGTATATAAAAGTCACAAGAACAATAGGTCCACTTTAAACACTAAGTAAAAAGGCAGCATGCCAGCAAAGGACTATTTGTTTAAAGTAAACTTTAGATGTAGACATGAAAGTTGGTGCAAAGAATCAGGGGACTGTCCCCAGCCAGTGTGCCAAATTTCACAACTTTTTACTATCTGGTCCTAGGGGTTGCTGTGAGCCCAAACAGCAGAAGGAGGAGGAAGAAGATGAATAAAGATGATAAAGGGTAGAAACTCTCTGGGTGCCGGCTCAACTACGCTGCTTGGCCTCCAATTCCCACAGCCCCCGCTGCTGTGTCATGACCTAAAATGAGCCCTGAATGCAAAACATCCATGAAGTGTCAGTGAACAGAAACTGTCCTTTCATGCTCGGACCTGACATTTAAAGCTACAGACCTTTTATTTTCCAAGCTAAGGCTCGCTGCGCTCATACAGTTTTCTCAGTAAAGCATTTCCAGCAGGAATGCAGGTAATTTTCATAAGGTCACAAACTCACAAATGTAGGTGGTGTTAATCCAATCAGCCAGCTCGTGTTAAATACAAAAACATTTGAAAAGGTTCTAATCAGATTCACAAATGTTTTTTTTTTTATTGCTGCTGAATCTGAGCTGCTTTTTCCTGAATTGAAAATGGCAAAATTAACATTTGCGTCATCATTTTGGATCCAACTGAGGAGTTTCCTTGGGTAAGAAAACTGATGATGATGATGGTGCTGATGAGGCATTTGAGCAGGAGCATTAAGAGTGATGCTTTCCTGTATCCCAGAGCTAAGCAGTGGGTTAGCCAAAGTGTGTGTGCATATGCGTATTTTTGAACTGTCAGCAATATCTTAGATACTATTACCGTTTTATCTCTGATGTGTATCTCATAAAATCTGTAGGATAGAGCGATAATCCAGAGTGAAATTTGAAAACTAAAACCACTGGCTCTGTGTGTGAGCATTATTTTGATAAAGAACAGCCCCTAAGCAGTGTGCAGGAGAGCTATACCGTAAAACATAATGTCTGCTGTTTCTCCAGCCTATGAGCTCCAACAACCAAATCATGCAAAGTTCTTTTGAGGGTAGTGGGTAAGTCAGAAGAGTGGAAAAACAGTAGCATAATAAGATGGCTTAGAGCAAATTCATGCTGGAACAATGCTGCAATAATGGAAAACCAAGACATATCAAGATGAGGATAACACAGACCAAATTTAGCCCCTATTAGCTAATAGATTAATGTGGCTGTCTATTATACTGTATAGATCTCTGCAAATGCTAATGCAAATGTCATATCTCTTAAACCAAACAGACTGAGCAGAGCCCTGAATGTAAAAAGATAAATCCCCTCCTTAATGCATTTACCAGGCTGAGGATCCACGCAGTCATGTCTGTGCGGATCTAGCCACCAGAGGGCAATGTGTAAGTGCAGCTACTCCAGCACATGATCGCATGAGACTTCTAATCTATTCTGTGTTCTCACAGTCTGCCATTTTGCCACCGTGGTTTCCCCATCTTAACACTGCCGGGGATTTTATATCAACAGTGTATCAGGTCAGAGGCTGAGCATGTGTTTCCCTTTTTCCTCTCTCATCAGGAGCCCCTTTGACGAGCTGCTTTCAGAAATAACTCTCCACAGTCGGGGCTGACTAATGATGTTTTTAGGGAGAGTGGGCCCTCCCACTGCACAGAACTGCACATGTAACTGAAGAGAGCTGATTGACAGATTGAGATCATGGAAATTACAGACAAAAGGTCTTCATGGAAATGTATTCAGAGTTCAAATATTACTCAGTCTTGAGTCCATGAGTTATTATCAACGAAAGAAAAACATCAGCGTGAAAAAAAGTAATAGTATTTGCATTAGCATTGTGAAAGCAAACACATATTAGAATATGAGGATCACTTCAGACATCCTTGAGGTGATGATGTTTGCTGCAGTGGCCTCTTGCTGATCACTGATTCATTTTGCAATTCGTCTCAACATGCCGCACCTGTCTCTGTGCCAAATTGGCCGCAGTTCTTGGTTGTTTTTGACAGGCCTACATTGTTACATTGAGAAGAAAAAAAAAAAGCAAATCAACCATCCTCTCACTTGATTTCACAACTAACCTGCTTGAACAGGAGCATGTCCGAGATAGGTCTGTGAAGTGCACGCCAGCAGTGCGCAAACAATTACACAGAACAACGGTGCCACAAAACCTGCCTGTTTTGTGGCACCCGATAAGAGAGCCATGAATAAATGTGCCTGCATGCATGAAAGATTTGTGAGGGAGAAATGTTTGCAGGATAAATATTGCGGTTGGCCTTCGTACATGTGTACAGAACAATTACATGCTTCACTGTTGTGACACAAATGGGCCGAAACAGTTGCTATTCGCTGCTAATTTAGCTTGAGAAGTCCCCAACAGCAGGGGGCAGAAATCTCATTGGATACTGTATGTCAGCAAGTACACTTTTCCTGGAGGCTGCTGGCTTTCAGTTGCATGGTAATGCTGTAGGATGACACATCAAAAATGTCCAGACACACTGGAAACTGGCTTTGGTCTAATTACTGCACTTTTGGGTAATTTACTTGCCTTCAGCCTCTTAAGAAACTACTGCAGAACAATTAGAAAGACAAGGAATTGATAATGATGTTGGCTTTCTATAAATCAAACTGTCATTACATCTCACCTAACTTTTTGTTTTTCTAACAAATGATTCTCCTTACTTTTATTCTTATTAGAAATAATAAAACAGCCATTAGGGCAGGGACACAATTAAACAGGCTTTTCCTAATCATGGACGTGAGCCCAGAGCAATCAGCAGGTGCACTCAGAGAAAACACAATATTCACACTCGATGTTAATCAGGTGGGTCAATCATCAGCCCAACTGTGGTGTAAAATCAGCAGATGTGAAATATGAGTAAGAGCATGACAAATACTGGATTTTCGAGGGTGATACCAACATTGATTTTTTTTTTCAACAGTTTAAAACACCCATGACATTGAATGGAAAAACTATTTTAAATTGATGCTGTTTAAGTTATTTACTTGAAGCTTGTGCTTTATACGCACTTGGTTGTTACAAATTACCTTCATTTTTATGAAGGCCATAACCAGGGTTTAAAAATTAGTGAGGAATTTTAATGAAGCATGACTGAAATATTCAATTTAATTTAGATTTATTCATAAAGCCCCAAATCACAACAACAGTTGTGTCAAGATGTGTTATATTGTAAGGTAAGGCCTAGTTATCCCAATAAGTTAAACATTAACATTATGACTCAACCAGTTTGGGATTTTCAAGTTCAATAAGTAATCAAGGAAACTGAAGTCAGTATGGAAGTGATGGATTAAAAAAAATTAAATAATAATAAAAAAGAAAAGTTCTGTGGTGTTAAAAAAAAACAATTTGTGCTATTCATTAACCATATGGATGCGCCCAAAATATCTGTACAGAGAATGCTTAAGCTTGTCCATTGAATTTTACAATGATGATTGCAAGGAGGAAGACGGAGCATAAGATTTAGATCAGCACATTTTGAAGATAGATTATTTTATTGGAAAGTGCAACAAACAAACAAATAAAATCTACATAAAGATCAACAAGAAAATTTCACAAACTAGAAAAAACATACAAATTCAAATTAAAGTTAAAACTGTGATTACTTTCACTATGCAACACTTAAACATTTGCAAATGTGAGTGTACTGCACGGCAGTACAGTTAAGTTGGCCAGAAGTGTCTGGGTAAAAACTGTGCTACTGCTGAGCGATAGACATAATGAAGCACAGCTTGTAGGATGTTAGTGCGAGTGAGAAGATGCAAATGATCCACTGTGAAGATGGAAGAGAAGAATGCCCAGGAACAGATTAATAAAAAGCTACAGTATTTACTTATATAAACATGTTCTATGAAAGTTATGGATAAAAGGGGAAAATCTACACAATTTTTAAAGCTTTAATCAGTGACTTCATGCATACTTCATGGAATGGTGAACTGTTCCTAAACAGCTTTAGATGTCTTTTTAAAATTGGGGACAACTGATCATTACTTAATTAACTGACTAATTCATTAATTGTACTTCTTTCCTGATACAATGTCCCCATCTCATCTTTGTTTTAGGGTTAGGACATGAATATAGTAGAGATATAGTCATAGGACTATATCACTTAAACTTTCCTTTCAGTAAACCTTATAGTTATGGCTTGAACAGGTGACCCTTAACTATTCCTGAGCTATGCTGCAATAGGTCTTGGCAGCTGGGTGTTTCTTACTCATTCACCTCTTTTACTCTCTGTGCTTATATACTGCATTTACAGTTACAGTTATTAATCTTTGGCTTCCACAGCGTGTCTTTTGTCTTGTCCAGAGGTGGGAAGTAACAAAGTACAAATACTTTGTTATTGTACTTAAGTAGTGCCTTCCTTCTCTCACCTGAACCGCTCACGGCAGATGGCCGCCCCTCCCTGAGCATGGTTCTGCCGGAGGTATCTTTCTCTGAAAAGGGAGTTTTTCCTTCCCACTGTCGCCACAGTGCTTGCTTATACGGGGTTATATGATTTTTGTCTTTTTCTCTGTATGTATTATTGTATAGTCTACCTTACAATATACAGTGGCTTGCAAAAGAATTCGGCCCCCTTGAACTTTTCCACATTTTGTCACATTACAGCAACAGACGTGAATCAATTTTATTGGAATTCCACGTGAAAGACCAATACAAAGTGGTGTACACGTGAGAAGTGGAATGAAAATCGTACATGATTCCAAACATTTTTTTACAAATAAATAACTGAAACGTGGGGTGTGAATAATTATTCAGCCCCCTGAGTCAATACTTTGTAAAACCACCGTTTGCTGCAATTACAGCTGCCAGTCTTTTAGGGTATGTCGATACCAGCTTTGCACATCTAGAGACTGAAATTCTTGCCCATTCTTCTTTGCAAAACAGCTCCAGCTCAGTCAGATTAGACTGAGGGTTTGTGAACAGCAGTTTTCAAATCTTGCCACAGATTCTCGATTGGATTTAGCTCTGGACTTTGACTGGGCCATTCTAACACATGGATATGTTTTGTTTTAAGCTATTCCATTGTTTCCCTGGCTTTATGTTTAGGGTTGTTGTCCTGCTGGAAGGTAGTGACTGGGTTACTAATAGAGTGTTACATAGTGGTGACACATGGCAAGTCGAAAGATGTGAGTGGAGAAGAAATGCTCAGTTCCCCAGCAGACTGAGCTTTACTGCGAACTGCCTTTTAGTAATAGGGTTAGTCGTAGTGAGAAAGAGCAAAATGAAAGGCAGCATCTCGAAGCCATGTTATCCATACCCCTATATTTTCAAGCCATGTTATCCATCCCCCCTTATCTTCTTCCTCCATGACCATGGGTTTAAATGTCTGCTCTTGTGGAGTGTCTATGTGTTTTTCAAAGTCTTGAACTTTATTTTGAAGACTCTCTTCATTTTGTCCCATTTCGTTCTGACAGTCAGCTAACTTTTTGGTAAGCTCCTGGACTTCCTGTTCCAGAGCGTTGTTATGTTGCTTTATTCTGTTACTGTCATCTTCAAAGGATTTGAATTCTTGCAGAATACCTTTGAGCTCCTGAGTGACTTCCTGAGTATTAATGATTTTTTCTTCAATTTCTTGTTTCAAGGCTTGGTTTTGATTACTCAGAAACTCATTTTGCTGATTTATCTCACCATACAGTTCCTTAAATTCTTTGAAAGTTTCAAGGGTTGCGTTTACCTCCTGGATTTGCTGTCTCATTTCTTTTTTTTCATTTTGAAAATTTTCTTTCAGCTCACACATGCTCTGTATTGCACGATCATGTTCTAATCTGAACGCCAGGTTCTCCTTTTGGAGATCTTCAACTTTTTGCTGCAATGTCAGCTTCTCCATTTCATACTCTTCATGTTTATGGTGCATTTGTTCTTGTAGAGCCTCTTCATTTTCTTTCATTTCATTCTGACAGTCCGCCAACTTTTTGGTAAGCTCCTGGACTTCCTGTTCCAGAGCGTTGATTAGTTGCAATATTCTGTTACTCTCATCTTCAACGGATTTGAGTTCTTGCAGAAGACATCTGATCTCCTTAACGTCTTCCTCAGCATCATTAATTTTTGCTTCAATTTCTTGTCTCATTGCATCTTTAACATTTTGAAAATTCTCTTTCAGCTTACATGTGCTCTGTATTGCACGATCATGTTCTAATCTGAATGCCTGGTTCTCCTTTTGGAGATCTTCAACTTTTTGCTGCAATGTCAGCTTCTCCATTTCATACTCTTCATGTTTATGGTGCATTTGTTCTTGCAGAGCCTCTTCATTTTCTTTCATTTCCTTCTGACTGTCAGCCAACTTTTTGGTAAGCTCCTGGACTTCCTGTTCCAGAGTGGTGTTTTGTTGCTTTATTCTCTTACTGTCATCTTCAAAGGATTTGAATTCTTGCAGAATACATTTTAGCTCCTGAGCGACTTCCTGAGAATTCATGATTTTTTCTTCAATTTCTTGTTTCAGGGCTTGGTTTTGATTCCTCAGAAACTCATTTTCCTGCTTTGTCTCACCATACATTTCATCAAATTCTTTGAAAGTTTCAAGAGATGCGTTTGAAACACATCCTGGTTGATAATAAGCCAACTTCTCAGTAATTTCTTGTTCAAGAGCATCTTGCCTGGGAATAGAGGATGACTCAGCCATCTT